>JAQNCA010000021.1:10599105-10611538 GCA_029783725.1 Acanthurus tractus
AGTCATAATATTCTTCCCTTTGAATGAATTTTAAGCTCAATGATTGGATGTTTCTTCCCCAGATACTCTTAAGCAGTTGTATTTGACCTCTCCACTGAAAGGATTGTGCAAAATTAATTTAGTCGAGGAAAGATTCAGAAAAGGGGCCAATTCTTTTCTTTTAAAGGGTTGAAGTATCAAAATGATTTGATATGAAGAGGGTCTTTAACTGTTACTCTACTTGTTTCATCCACATGTGTCCAATTTATGATAAAAAAATACACAAATTAAGAAAACTATATTTTAAAAAAATGGAAAAGTAGCAGAAATTAAAGTTAAACTGCAGTTTAAACGTTAGTTATGCTAGTAAGGTCTGTTTTTTCTATTACAAAATATATAAGATCACTTCTTTTGAGCTAAATAATTTGTGTGCAGTCCCTTATTTTCTAACATTCTTGTGCCTGTTTCCTAACAAAGCTGCTCATCTTCTGTACTGACGACTCGCTAGGAGTTTAATGTCCATCCAAGCATTGAAAGAGCACCACCTGCCAGACACCGATGCAGATAATGAATGGACTTTTACTCCTGCAGTCCTTGATGCTGAAAATAACTCAGCAGAGCATCAGACACAAAGCTTGTTCTGAAAACAAATCAGCACTGAGAGACAAACACATTAACCCGAAACTTGTGTGGATCCATTATTTCGAAAGGATGCTGTTATTAAAAAGTTACACCTGTGAAATAATTTTAAGCCCTAATTTAAAACGAATTATGGGCCTGCTTAAGATTGTACCACATCACTAAGAAGCGTGGTTAAGATAATGATGATTCATCTGCAAAGTGCAACCCCTGCGGATATAATGCATTTAGCAGAAATAACCCTGATGATGATGCCGTGTCTTGTGGGGCTGGAGCTCTGCAGAAAATGTGATTGTGCATTCAGAAGGAGCGAGCAGGAAGTCATGACCTTAGATGATTCGGACGGGGGGTGGGCGTATCAGCTCAGCTGAGCTGGTTTCAGGTTGGATTGGCAGTGTTATGGCAGGGCGATAATGCTGCTGGATCAGAATCACTCACTCTGAGGATGCTGGTGCTCTCTGTGTTAATTAGGCTTCTCTCTCTGTCTGACAGCAGCATTCAGCAGCTAGGTCTGTAAATCTGAAAACAACTCCCTGCCTCCTCCTGTCATCCCCGAACACCACTCTCATCTTTACTCTGTTCTTCCCTGCATTTGATTGTAATGCTTTATTACAGTGATTTCAAACAGGGGCGCTTGAACCTCACAGAGCAGCTACCTCTGCAGTTAGCCTGCATTTCAAGTTGCAGAGTAACTCAAGTTGCAGTAAAAATGATAATACTCATACTTTGTGTTGCATTTGAGAGTGTGTGCAGTCTAGTCAAAGTTAGCAAACTAGCAGAGAGATGAAAACAGGTAGCTTAGAGTGGATTTTGCAGATTGTTGGTCAGCTTAAACAGTTTGAATACCTGACAAGGTCCATAAATGGTGAGATTACTTTCAATACGATATATGCAGCAATGCCTGCTAGCTAGTTAACTCAAGCTGCTCCTTCTGCAATCATCTACCATACACTGTCAAATTTGGTGCTGTAGTTACACTACAAGAATTTCCCATCACTCCCTTTTTTTGCTCCACCCATGCAGTTACTGTCCTGCATCATCATTTAAGCCCCGCCACCACCTCCAGGCTCCACAGACGAGGTATTTGCTCATCGCTTTCCAAACAATCTTGCTGTGTAAAGTGATGAGCTCAGAGCCTGTTTGTCAAACTCTAATTATGATTCACTGCTTTAAAAAAAAATCAGTTGTCTGACAGAAAAAAAAAAGGTAATATAGACTATAAAAGTAATAAAGAGATAAAGGAAAATGGAGTGGTAAATGAGTGAAATAGCTAAGTGATACATAAACAGTTGAAACCAATAGCTAAAAGTAGCGAATAAACAGCTAACGTTAAATAGCCGAGCTTTATCTGATCAGTGGTTGAAATAGATAGCTGAATGTACCTGATATTGCCTGGGATGAATGTGTTCGGGAAATGTTAAAATAGCTAGCTAAAGTTAAGGGCTAATTGCCTCTAAAAGTAATACAAGACGGTTTTTACTTTTTTTAGACAGTTAAAACTTGACTAAAGGTCTCGGAAACTGTCAAAACACTGTTTCTCTAAACTACTGCATTAATGATTGAGATGTTTCTGCCATCTGAAGTTTTAATCAAAGAAGAAACATTAATTGTTAGAAAACACTTATGCATCATATATTAAATAGTGTAAAATCCATCTTTAGACCTTTTCAAACACATATAGATCATGACAGGTGGTGTTAATAAGGCAACACTCATCTGACAGGGCTGTGGGCGTATTATAAAAATAATTTGAAACCGCTGATCTTCTACTTATATCCTTGCTGTTGGGACATGTGAGATTGAGTTTATACGGTGCTTTCAGACTATAAAGCCATCCAGTTCTCACACACACACACACACACACACACACATCTCTTGACCAGCTCTGTCTTTCCATATTTGCACACACACGTGAATGGTTATAGATAACCAGGGAGCACTTCCACCTTTCCCCTACATTTCCCACCTCCAGTCCTGATTCAAGGCTTCAATTGAGGAAATCCATATGAGATCATAGCTTTCACTTGGGTTTACGCTTGTCAGTCTCATTCGCCAGACGTGGAAATGCTCCCTTTAGGACACTTGAAGGATTTAGCACTTTGGTTTTCATTTGCCGCCTTCTCGGCTGGGTCTTACCTTGAAAGAGAGCATGTCTTCCCCTCTACGGCATCGGTTGAATAAATGGCTTAACTTCCTTTTAACTCTGTTGCCTTCAAACGCCTTCATTTACTGTCTCTATCTCGCTCTGCTGTGCTTTCTGTCTGCCAGCAGGTAGCCTATCATGGAGGGTATCAAATTGCAGAGCAATAACGTTCTTCTGGCACTTCTGACCTGCAGTTATATGAATATCCAAGAGAAGACAGGCCTTCATATTGTGGACATGCAGTGTGCAAATATAGACGTCTGAAATAAAAAAGCTGTGCACATTGAGTGTGCATATGTGCTCATAAACACATAAAAGTCGGAGGCACAAAACAAATTAGACGACTAAATGAATCGATAATAATAGAGATTCAGCTCTTTTGCAAGTCAACCCAGTCAAGACCTCTGAGTGGCTGCTTTTGAATTATAAATGTCTGACTGACAGATGAATGCTGAGAGATTAATATCTGTCACCATCCTTGCGTGACACACGCACACACACCGCCATGCATAAGTATTATTCCAAAACTATAATCGCTAAAAGTGCAGGAACTGGGGGGGGTGGGGGGGAGACCTACAGTGCAGTTTTCCACTGATGCTGCTTGACTTTAACTATGATTATGTGCCACAGTCGCACAATGTACACACACACACACACACACACACACACACACACACACGGACACGCAGTGGCATCGACACGTACTGGTGTCAACAGCAGGTTTCAGTGACTCCTTGAACCACGCGAGGTATTCGCTGTTGTGGTGGAGAATAATGATTGACTGGCTGGAACCTGAACTGCGTCAGACAGAGTAGGAGACTCTGAACTGTGCTGCAGGCAATTACTTTGTTTTAGAGGAGAAGAAGGAGGGAGGGAAAGAGAGGAAGAGAGAGAGAGAGAGAGAGAGAAGGGAAAGCATAGAGGAGGGAGTGCAGGGAAAGAGACAGAAGGAAGAGGGGGAGGGAACTGCCAGACTTGGGGGGAAGGGCTGCTGTGAGTTAACAGTGGCACCTGGTGGTCGAGACGGGAACTGTGCATGGAGTCATATTCAATAAAGACTATAAAAGTAAGTTATGTTTTTATGTTCTCACTCCTGTCTGTCTGAGACACTGTAATCACACATTTTATTTCCTGTTCTCCATATTACAGCTCACTCCAGCACCGGTTGATGAAGTTAAATAAGTTGAATAAATAAAGTTAAAGGTTCCCCCTGGACACATACTGTGCTATGAAAAATAGTTTGTATAACACTGTGTTCCTACATAAAAAGTAAAGTGAGAATAAAGAAAAAGGGGACTGGTAGTAAATGAACACTTGCTCCTGTTCTTTTATGAATTCTAGATAATCAGCTACAAGCCTTGTGCTTTGCTCGTCATCACTGCTAGAATGAGGATGACAGAGCAGAAGCACATGCTAACATTAGCATCAGAGGAAACATAAGAGAGATTCAGACATGTATGTTTGAGCCTCAGTAAAAAAATAATGAGTTTGTTGTGCACCAATTGGGCTACAAGTAGATGCATCAGAACTATATCAGTGGTTAGCATCTTTAATTGGTTTAATGGTGTTTGTTAGCTTGTTAGCTTGTGCCTGGCAGTGGCTAACGCACCTTGAGCAGTTGTGCTAATCAAACTCTTACTTTCTGTGTCAATGTGACCACTCTGCACTGGAGGTTTTCAGATTTCTTTGCAAGGCTTTGACCTTCATATTTGGGACGTACCAAATATAGCTAGCATGTGTATGTTTGAATCTAAGATTTTGTGTTGAAGTGCACAGATTTCCCTTCAGCAGAATCTGAAAACACCTCTCTAGCAAAAAACTGTAAAAATACAATACATTATAGATAAGATCAGACGTTTCAGGGGACATAAACATAAGAAAAGCACATTTTTGAGTGAAGGGAATCTTTAATAACTAGCATGTTCAACATTCGCACACAGTATGGGTTCATCTCCGTAGGCTGTTTCATGGTGAGAAGTGTGAATTTTGGCTTCATGCACCACTGAGCATCATTAGGAATGCAGCATCCACTCATCCTATACATCCATGAGTGATGCCAAAGTTGTCTAATTTCCTTGTTGTGTGTTCTTAGCTAGCTTTCACTCATTAGTCACACTTGGTGTGCATGTGGGAATTAGTTCGATGTTGTTACAATAAAATTAACCATTTGTTCTATTAACTTTTGCTATTTAACTAATTGTTAATTGATCTTGATCACTTAAAGCAAAATGCACATTTTATTATTATGTCTGTGTCTTTAACTACGTCTATCTGCAGCTTTAACAGTTAGCTGCCTGAAATTTTAAACCTGTAGGTCAAACTTTGCAGGATTACCTTTGTGACTCCGTAAAAGTTACACACTTAGTTAGACATCAGAACAATATGAAAGATGCCGTCACATTTCTGCAACAAGTAGCATTAGAGAATGCAAACTGTGCAAAAACAAAGTACAAGAGCACATAGTGGTTCTAAAGACGAATACAAAATGGTGAGAAAAAATATAAAATATGCAATTTATAGCTTTACCTTAAAGGGCAGCTACAACCCAAGACAGAAAGTGAATTACAGCCTGCTTCATGATTGAAGGATGGTGCAATTCATTGAAACACTGTCACCTTAGTATTGGCTTATTTAGGTTATATTTCATACTTCTCATGTTTAATTCGGTTTCTAAGGTTTTCTTGGCTATAGCTCCTGGAATTTGTTATGTTAAATAAATTATCCCCCCAGACCAGCAGGCCATAAGACAGACTGCGGTTTTAAGATTTTAAGACAGCATACAAGATGAATGCACCGCTGTGCATTAATGATACTGCCAACTCCTTCTGTAGGGTTCTGCCTGTGTTACTTTTAGACATTTAATATACTTGAAAATGTTTTCAATCATTCATGAACCACCTCAGATTTGATGCAGACTTGCAGCAACAGATACATCTTTCCTCTGCAGCCTGCCAGGGGACATTTTGATAAAGATGTACAGTCTTTGTCAGGTGCTGCGGATCTTGGATTACATTCAGAGTTGCACACATTCACACCTGAGTCCTGCCCATTTACAAGCACAGATTTGTGCTGCAGGCCATTCACAGGCTCCGTTGGAGGTGTCTGGGGTTAATTGCCACGTTAAAGGGCGCCCACACAGAGGTTGTTAAAAGAAAGGAGTGCATTACTCATTCACTTTCCGTGCATGAATATGCCCAAACTGTCGGCCGGTGGATTTGAAGTTGCTGTCCACCACCCACGAGCCCGTTTCTTTCAGCTTGTACCGTTTCAAAAACTCCCAAACAGTCGTGCATAATGCATTTTGTCAGACATTTACCGACTTCAGCACTGGACACGCCGCTCTCAAGACAAATATTCGGAGAATGCATTCAATTACTAAATCACCTTGGTCTGGTTGCCAGGCAACATTAGTACCAGAACCGCTGCTTCCATTTTCTTTCAGCATCTCTGGTGGTTTGTCTTGTGTTGTTTATGTACATTAGTCTGAGTGAAAAGGATGAGGGAGGAGGGGGGAAAAAAGGAAAAAGCATGTTAGAGTGGATTTACAGTGGAGCAAGGCACAATGGTAAAGACACAAACAGACCTCTGCTGTGGTGCATGCAGCCACCCACATAACAACACACACACACACACTTTGACTTCAGACTTTCGATTTGTGTTGTTGTTGGGGTTTTTTTCTGCTGCTCCTGCCTGTTAATGACGTCCATGGTGTCCTTGGCTTCCCTTTTGAGCACTTTGTGATGTTCTGCAAAATGCTCCTCATGAATAAATCCGACAGTCTCTCTTACAGAGAGATTCTGTATGGGTGATGAAGTGCACACACAAGCTGCTTTATGCTAAATGTTGTTGTCAAATGCATTTGGAGACAGATGGAAGAGAGGGCTCTGTTTCCTACCATTGATCTGCTCTGTGTGTGTGTGTGTGTGTGTGCATGAAAGGAAGCAAGCAAGCAAACAACATTACAGCAGCTTCCATTTGAAATCACCAGCAACTGTATTGGAAAGCATCCGCATAATAATGTGTGTGCAGGTATTCGGAGGTGTGTGTACGCCTGCGTCAGCGTGATGCGTGGGCGGCTGCATGCGAACGAGAAGGAGACACGAACACTCTGTCATCCTCAACTTCATCTGTCACCGCAGGACAGACGACGAACACACACACACACACGTACACACACAGGCTCGTCCAAAGGTTAACGAGCCCACCGCGCCATGTGTGTTTTGCTCTAAGTGGCGGCAACTTGTGATGTATGTGCTGCTCTTCGTGCTCGGCTCCATCACGTTTTTCTTTTTTTCACACTTAAAGTGGTAAACGAGTCAGTCGTTGATAGATAGGACACACGGGAATTCATCCTCCCTTCCAGATTTGGGGTAACTTTGTTTGCCAAAAGGAAATAAATGGGTTGGGGTTCGTCTCGGGGACACTGATGCAGATACGTTCTGATAAATACGATTACAGTGACAGTTTGTGCTGTTACACAAAGTAGCAGGCTGCCTAACATGGAGCTTCGAGACTGCTTTTTTTATGACAGCTTAGGTGGTTTGTAATGCTCTCAAGTCCTCTCAGAACTTCTGTTTGTCTATCTGGCGAAGCACAATTGTGTCAGAAACCCTCCGGTCACAGATGTTTAGCTGAAGAAGTGCCAAATCGCATGACAACATCTTTGAACTTCCACCATCACTCTGAGTGTTTGTCTGTAAAAATGATTGCCCATAAGGTCAGATACATTATACAGTACAAACCCCATTGACAGTCCAGCATACAGTTTAATTAGAAAAAGGTTACAGCCGGGCCAAAGATTCGCTAACCGCATAATTATTAGAGGAGGGGACAAATGTCAAAGCCCTCATTAAGTCCCTTTGGTGCCAGTGTGTCCAGTGAATAAATCCAAATGGCCTCAGTCGTAAGTAGGAGGGCACTGATGTCATCCCCTCTATTGCAGCACTTAACCTATTCATCGCCGTAAAATCTGACCGAGGTCGACAAGTGCGGAGCGCTTTTTTCTACGGATGTGTTGATGGGAGGACGAGACATGACACGAGGTGCAAGAAAAGCCGCAGCCGTGTGCTTTCTATCATTGATAAGTGGGCTCAAACAAACTCCGACGCTGTTAACGCTTCACTTTGAGAGGTTTGACGAACGCGGTTTTTAGTTAAGCGTGCAACCTCGCTCGCTGATCAAAACTTATAATTAGTTGTGTTGCATTGTTTAAAAAAGGGGGTAAGAATCTGCTTTTTTTGTAATTTTCTGTGTGCGTTCGCTGTGGATGTGTGTGTCCTCTGCACCCACACAGAGGTGTCCTCAAGCTAGGCGGCGAACAAAAGGCTCCCTTCTTAGCTCGCTTGCAAAAAAATATAAGCTAAAAATATACCGCCGTGTTTCTTTCTTAGCGGCGAAGACGACTGAACAGCTGAACTGTGCTCAATGCTTAATGCTGTTCAGAGCTGAATTTTCATTGAGGCTTTGGTGTTCTCGCAACTAAGTCCCTCTCTGCCTCGAACAGTTGAAGACTTTCAATTGTTTCTGGTGTTTTTTTCATGTTTTGTTACAGACCAATGAGTTATGAATGAGGCATATGGTTTGAGATTTAAAATTCATGTTTTTTTGATTAGTGCTCCTCACTCAAGATGTGCTTCTTGTCTCAGCTGCATGTGTTTCGAAGGAGAGGTTTAATGTGGTTTTTTAGCGCTGCACAACCTTGTGTTTTCTGCCTGATTGTCCTGCATCCTGCGTGTTTGCTCATATTTTCTCTGAAAGTCAGTGTTGTCTTTGCTTTTGGTTGTTTTGCACAAAACTTTGTGGGAATTGCTCAGTTTTCAGCCATACTACTGGTGTTTGCTCTGGAAAAGGTGGTGATCTCTCAGCTAAACTGTTGGTATCTACGAGGCTTTAGTCTAGACTGAGACATCTTGGCAACTTTTGATGGGATTGCCACTGAATTTTGCATCCATGATTCCCAGAAGACGAAGCCTTTTGACTTTTGTGATGCCCTTTAGTGATACTCTTATTCTTTCTCCACTTGCTTTTGAATCTTAAGCAACCAGCAAGCCAAAACTTGAAATTGTCTGGTAAAATATCTCAAATATGAAATGGATAAAGAAAATTGTAGCTAAAAGATGACGAACCCCACTGACCTAATCCCCTCTTAAGAAATGTTAACTGGAGAGACTGAAGTGTTGAAATTTATGTTTTTTGAGTGAAATATTTTAACCACTGAATGGATTTCAATGAATTTTGGTGCAAACTTTGATGTTCTCATGTTAAATGTGAATGAATTGGCCCTTGAAGATTCTGAGATTCTTTAACTTCGCCCTTTTAGTCTAGCTTTGAATCAATCAGCCTCAGCTGTGCCTTATTTTTAAAGCTATTTGACAAAAGTTAGCATGTAAACCCATTGATGGTGAAGATGGCAAATACTGTCTTGTTAACCATTCATGCTGGAGATTCAAGGGCCATATTTCTATTGTTGACCTTGTGAATATTTTGACCAAAGATAAAATAGTTTCTGCTCTGAGAGTTTGCTGTAAAATCCTGTCTGTTAATATTATAAAACAGCTTCTAAAAGCAGAAATTTATGTTTCTATCGGACGGCCTGAAACAAAGCTTTAACATCAAACCGCTGATGCTACATACTTTGATCCCCGTTTGAACTTATTCTTTGTGAAACATAATACAACAGTCTCATAGTCAAAAGGAAAAATTAATGATCCTAACCTTAAACACAAATGGATTATTTAGTCTCCTCACAAAAAGGTTTTCAGTGGTTTTCCTCAGACGGCATCACAATCGATGAGACACGAGCCCTTATGTAACTTTCCCGGGGGAAGCAATGGATCCCACTCCCCTTTCATCAGGCCTCACCTGTGTCCCGTCCCTCAGGAGCCCACCTGGTTAAGAGGAAGTTGACGGAGGACTAATATTAGTTGAAGTGCAATTTCTTCTCACGTCGGAAAGAAATCTTTCATCGAATCTCAACTCATTGTCGGAAAAGTAATACGCTGCGGCGGTAGGTTGTGATCCCACCGGCAGACTGAGGCTCCTCGCAGGGTTCGGATTTGTTGAGGCTAAAGTATATTGAATTTGCAGCCAACAATACAGCTTGGGAAAATCTGCTTTTGCATGGCAATCAATACAGGTAGGTTTGACATTTCCAGTCAGGAGCACAAAAATACAGAGAGAGTGGTGGAACATTTAGAGGAGGAGGCCACGTCGTGATCACTGTGCCGTCTCATGTGCGAGACCAGGCTTCTAATTTCACCGTGTTTTCGCTCGGCGGATTAAATACTCTTTTATAGAAACCTTATTTTTAGCTGTTCCGATCAAATTGCTCAAGGAGAAAGAGAGAGAAAACGGGGAGATAGCAAGGACGCCAGAAGGAAGGGAGGGTGAGAGCCGAGAAATGTTTCGAAAAAGATGAAAAAAAAAATTAATTCCTGGGGTTTATTCAACTCATATCACTCCATCCAATCTGGGCTTATGGTTTGGCTTCAGAGAGAAGGTGCAGTGAGTTAGAGGAGGCACCCAGAGGACGAGGATAAAGATGGGATCAGATGGAGCCGAGGAGGGAGGGAGGGCGGCCGAATTTTCGGAGGAAGCTCACCAGCCGAACGTGAACTCGGGCCACCGTCCTCCACCTCTGCTGGTGTCTCCGAGATAACGGCTCTCGCAGAGGTCAGCGACCTCGTCTCACCCACGCTTATCCGTTGTATCATCCAAACGCCCTCTCAGGCTCGGCGCTCTTCAGCTCCTGAGCTGTTTTTCCACTTGTATCCACCCGAGCGGAAAATGAGATGCCTGTAAAGCAGATGTTATAACTTCATCGCTGTCTGGTTTCGAAAATGAGGCGGCCATAGTTTAAAGAAACCGCACAGAAACACATCACTCAATTTTGCTCTCGTTAGGGGGCCGTGAAGTGATCTGTGCCAAGTCTTGTGGGTGAAATTTTTAAATTGCAGTTGCAAATCCACCTTTGAATCTGTTATTTGCATCTTGAATGCGGGAAGGAGAGTGTAAATAAAAGTAAGAAGTTAAATAAAAGCAACATTTTGGTGTTTTTGCTTTGCTTCTGTGCAGCAACACTGAAGTTTTTTAGTTTAAAATTCCAGTGAGGTTTCTGAAGTGTCCAAAAACACCCAATATGACAGGCTGACTTTTGGGGAATGTGTGCAAAATACAAGAGTTTAAGAGTATTTCCATTCAATGGAACAGTGGAGCCCTTAAAAACATGAGTCGAGTTTGAATATTTCTCGGAGTAAACATCCCAAAGCTTCACTGACAAGTTGAACAAGAAGGTGCTGATCATTTTAGTCTTTATTTCTCAAGAAAATGTTCATCTCTGGGAAATATCAGCACTTTTCTGTTTTGTTTTAACAGTAGATTTCATGATTATACACCCAAACCCTTGTTCTTGTGTTCTTGCTCTGAGTGTTGCTGCAGGGCTTCAGCTCCTCAGGTTAAACTGAAATCAGATGTGCCTCATTACATCCCTTAATCAGTGACCGGGCTCTGTTTGGAGGTTGCAACAACTTAAACAGTAGAAAACCTGTATATTTTTTAAGTAAAATTATGTTGAATGTGCTCAATAAACATTTTTATTTTAGCAATAAATGTCTTAAGTGAGTATTTAGTTAAAAATGTAACTTTTTTGCAGTGTCTTTGGTTTAATCCACCCCTTTGCTTACCTGTGCAGATGGTATATTCCACTTTAGGCTGAGAAGATAAACATAAACTGGACTGCGGTGGAGAAAAGCTCGTTTAAATTTAGGTTGAAGGGTTTTTTTTTGTACTTTTAAAGTTATCCTCCTGTTGTTTTTGCAGACTTGTTCCAGGCGGTGGCTTGTGCTTTTCTTGATATTGTCAAACAAAAGTTAATTAGCACAAAAAAGCCTCACAAGAAAAAAAAACAACCTTGTTTGGGTCAAGCTCTGAAAATGCAAAATCCCACATTTTTCATAAAATTCATTTCCTAAGACTCCCTCTCTTTGCTTGGTAAACCAACCTTGTCTTTCAGACTTCATGCCTCCGTGTTTGTAACACAGCTGTCTGTTTAAAAACTGTATTCTTAAATCCAGGATAATCCCGGCTCACATCACTTATGTTCTTCAGATGAGAAGAAACAAACACAATACATCACCTTTCTTCTGCTGTTTCATTTCCCACAATGCCTTTATAAAGTATTCAAGTAATGAGTGAGCACTAAATTACATCTACAGCTTTTCACACGCGGTGCTACACTGCAAAAAGATTTAAGATCTCGCCACAAGTTTCCTTAAGAACAAAATTTGCAGAGTTTTTTTCCAGAACTTGTCATTCTGATCATTAGTGGTGATTTATACGATCATTTCAGCGAAATGTTTCGATGAGTTGGGGGGATTCGTTTGCTACTTGGGGGGTTTTTTAAAAGACAACTCACCGTCCATCTCCCAAACAGAGGCGGGGGGAGTGTTTACAAGCACAACATCCCATCCGAAGACAGAGCACATGCTTCCCAAACCCCCCCTTGAGTTTCTGCAGCTCTCCACGATCAAAGACCACAATGTGGATGCCGGATGGAGAAAAAGCGAGGAGGGGGTGGAGGGACGGACAGATGGGGGAGATGGATGTGAGCCTGAATTAAGCATTTGATTACAGCGATTTTTCTTTGAATTGTGGACGGTTGATGCATCAGTGAAT
>JAQNCA010000021.1:10620185-10646418 GCA_029783725.1 Acanthurus tractus
AGGCTTTGGCATTGAGAGGTTGTACAATCATAAAAACACTCATTTTCCATCTGAGGTATGTTGCAAAAGAAATTCTGCAGCTCTTTGTGCTGTTTTCTGAACCGTTTTAAGGTCCTGTCCAGGCGTAGAGCAGACACCAAACCCTGTCTGTGCTCCGGTCTTCAGGACTGAACCCTCTTGGCATGAGAGAACATTGATATCGGATGATTCTGCAAAACCTGGGTTGCATTCAATATCTGCAGTTATTGTAGGATGTAAAAAATTTAAAAGTCTGGCGAGCAGCACAATAGCTCAGGTACGGTTAGAGTTCAGCAGCAAACAACTCCTGCTCAAGCTGAGAGCAGAAACTGATGTACAACCTCCTTCCTCTCCTCATAGTACCTGCTCTCCGTGATGCTAGCTTCACCGAGGCTGCAGTGGATGCAAGAGCCACTTACTGCAACTCCTCAAACACCCCCCAGGGAAGAGCACAGCAGATCAGATAAAAGATGGTAGTTTGCATCTTGACCATTTAAAAATGGCAATATGCTGAAGGGTTCTTATTGAATTTTTGCTAAATGACGCCGGTTTTAATGCGTGTTCATAAAAACCAAACCAACCAAACTGTGCTCATGAACTCTGGCCTCCTACATGTAAGCAGCTTCAGTACCTCACTTCATACAGCAACACTGCTTCCTGAATACATGTAGCTTCTAGGACACTTTGTGGTTCAAATCTGATGCGACTGAACATGATTTTTCCTGCAAAATTCGCCACCTGGACTTCATGTCTTTCATTAGCGATGTTAGCTCACCAGCTAATGCATCACTTTAGCTGTCCCTGCTCCTTCCCTCCTTCCACTTAAATGCACATTACAGCACACTCTCAGAGAGAAACGTAATGCATGAAAACAATGAAACGTGAACCTGTGTGAAGACTCATCTGGTTCAGGTTGTATGACCTGTGCAGAAGTCTTTTTTAAAAGGAGCGAAACTGTGCTACGTCAAAGAAAAAAAAGGGCATCAGGTTGTGCTTTCATATTGAATCTTCCCTGTGAAACACACTGAACTCATGCATGGGACATTGCTTTGTGCGAAACTCGTGGGTAAAACATCGTAATGAGATCTGTGATGCTGTGTTTTGTGAAGAATTGCCAGTAACAACGTTTTCGTGTAGCCTGAAGCAGGATGGCGACACCAGTTGCTATGATACACATCCTCTTTTTTCCTTCCTTCCATCAAAGAGGGTCTTGCTCTCTCTCTGGTCTTCCCGAGTCTCTCGCACTCTATAGATAGATTTAATTCTCTGTTCCAAATGTTCATCCGCTTTCTGACATCGCCCATTCACCCTCCTTGTTTGCAGATGTGAAATGAAAAAGATAAGTGTGGTGGATGGCTGAGGAGAGAGCAGATGCTGGCATTTCACTTCTGTAAATGGCAGTTTATGAGAAACAACTGAGGGCAGAGAGAGAGAGAGGGAGAGAGAGAGAGGGATGGAGATGGAGGGGAGGGGAGATGGGTGGCAACCATTTCTGGAACGGGATTGCAGCCTTTGGCTCTGAACTCATTACCGCTCGAATCAAAAAGACTCTGCAGAAAGGAAGCACGCCGCCGCCGCCGCCGCCGCCATCACTAAAAAATCTCTGCCCCGCTCTCCTTATAGAACAGAACTTTTCTTTCCGCCACGTCATTTTTTTTTGCCCCCCAACCACACCACCTTCCTCCTCCCCCCCCTCTCCTCGCCTCCCTCATCTGAAGATGACAGGCAGCGAGACATCACAGCCGCCGCGAAAACTGGGTCAATAACAAACTGAGAGTGAGAGGAGTGAGAGGAGACGGAGAGAGGAGAGAGAGCGAGCGAGCTTGTTGCTGCTCTGGATTAAGACGCGAATAATAAGACGTAACAAAAAAGGGTGATCCATCATAAGTCGTTTGTTTTAATTATTGCTCCCTCTCTCTTGCTGTGTGTGTGTGTGTGTGTGTGTGTGTGTGGGTGGACACACTGAAAATATGCACTTTAGCTCCTTGTGTTGTGGAGTAACAGTCATGTTGTGGCTCCTTCTGTCGCCGACGTCTCTTTACATTGGCAACGACAGAATTTACATTTGCATTATGGATTCTCTCCTTGTATAAATTAACACACAAAGATATAAACAGTGTAAGATTAGCGACCGAGCAGCAGCCCGAGCGTTTAAGAGTTTAGCGCCTTTCTCAAGAGTATTACAGCAGCGATTATTGATTCATGAAACCAAGGTTTGGTTTCAGATAAAGTCAGAAAAAAAAACAGGAACAGGAATACTTTGCAAATTGCTTTATTATTGATGCACCGACTCTATAAATGCATTTGGTTTATTTGATAGAGACCTGATTATTAAAGCATGATGCCCATCAGGGGAAAGCGACATGGGAAATATGAAGTTGCTCGACTAATTGGAGAAAGAAAAAAACAGAAATTATGATTTTACCTGAAAGTTTAATATCCAGATATTGAGTGATATGACACACCTGAACACTGTGTGCTGCACTGAGACGGGGGAATAATTAGCAAGTGAACAAACAACAAAGTCTGGAAAATAACTGAAAGAAGCAAAAAAACTTAGCTTAAAGTAACAGATGAATGGCCGAAAGAGCTAAAAGAGATAAATTAGTGAAGTAGTTGGCTAAAGATAATAGTAACTGGCTACAATAGTTACATGCAACAGATAAACAGTTGAAATTAACGCTAGCTTAAAGTGCTACAACATTTAGCCCCTCCCACATGAGGTAAAACTTAAAAAAGACTTAAAATAAAAAAAATCAAACTGTATTTCAAGGTGTAATAATCTCCAGTCACATCAAATTCAAATAAAATGAACACAGTTGGAGGTTTTTTTTGAGTTGGAATATGTGAGACAGAGTTTTGGGCGTCACTGCGTTATCATGTTATATTCTAACGTCACATGGGAGAAAGATGAAAGTAAATGGTGTTTTTTAACCCAAAAAATGTGCAGAAGTGATAGAGGTATGTTATTTTTAGCCGTAGGTAGCGCCTGCAGCCCTTCTTTCAGGCTGCATACAGACCCAACAAGAAGTAAAGAAAGCCGGTATATCGCCTGAGAGGCAAAACTCGGGGCAAAAGACAAAGAAAAAAAACAACAAAAAAATCATAACGTGCTTGCTTCTGCTGGTGAGAGACTTCACACAAAAATCACCTTTTTGGAGTTTTTATATGTGCAGTGACTTTATGACACAATCTATAGATCCTGATGGGATTTTCAAGAGTTCATTCAACAGAAAATACTTTATTTTTTTCTAGATAAAAGCTGATTTTGTCCATTAAACTCACTCAAAGAGTTTGAAAGCATTTCCTGGATTTGTGAAGGTGGTGCATTCAAGCTGAAGTCGATCTCTTCTATTCTTCCATCTGGATTTTGGCTGCCAGATTGTAGAAAACACTATAAGAATAAAATCTGCTGCAGTGGATGAATCTTTTCCATATCGATACATTAAGCTTCTTCTTTTTTATCTTGCATATACTTGTTTTTAATAATTCAATTTCTAATTTTGCTAAATCTTAAACATCAGACCCTGGTTGAAAGCCAGACTCCAACTCTTGACGCACTCCATTTATTCAGGACCTGCAGCTTCAGCATCAGACGGATCAGCTGGACTCATCCTTTAGTTGGTTCTGGCAGATGGATCATGGTCCCCCTCCCCTCCAGAGACAGATACAACCATCCAGGCCAGTGTCGGGCCAATCCAGGCTGTTTATATAAGAGGGGCTGATGGGTTTGATACAGGTCCAGGTTTTAAGTCACATGTCACATAATTGGCTGCTCTGATTGGCTACAGCAGCATGACTCAAAAAGCCTTAAGAACTGAGATCAAACTGTCAAACGAGGCAATGCTGATTAAAGATCAATTATGTGCTTTTGATTCTCCTTTATGTCTTCGTTTGATGTATATTTGGACAGAAAGGCTTTGTGCATAATTGAGGTTCCTTTGTGGCTCATCTCTAGTTTTAAATGTACAAGCGAAAAGGTTTTGTGAGTCTGTTTTTTCAGCTTTTCCTGTCTGGACTCTCTGAGCTACAGTGAGGCAGTTTGAAAGTTGCAATCTTCTCTGCACCTGGAAATGCTTTTTTTCGCTGAAATTTGAGCTTTGAGACGCTCTGTAAGTATTGTTTTCAAAGCACAGATTTACATTATAGGCAGGAAGAAGAACAAAAAAACACCCAAACAACTCTTTTCTTGGAAGGAACTTGAGCTGCGACGGGTGGAAGATTTGCAGAGATTAAAGCGAGTTCTTTTTTCTCGACTACTTTCATGAAGAGTTTGCGGAGAGGTCAAGCATCAACAAAAGATTGTAGACCATCCAGGGACCAGTTCTTTAACCCGTGACCCCCATTAGCCTCTCGCAATTGTGCCACATGGATGGCAGGTGTTCATTAGCCGATGCAGGGCCATGATGACATCTGTTCCCAGCCGCCAGAACTTCTCTGTCTTCACATTTTCTCTAAAATGAAAGTCAGATCTTGTTTATGAATTTTTAACTGCAAATGGATTTCAGGTCACTTCCTTCACCTCTGGCTGTCTGCAGAAATAACTATAAACCTACGATGTAACACGTAGCACATGGGATGTAACCTCGGCGTGACGAGCTGTCACAACAAGGGAGCGGTTTTCTCTTTCGGTGCTCGGTGAAAACTGGTGGGGGTTTTTTTTCGGAGGAATTATTTTTAATCATGCCGATTCTTTTTAGCGCCCCTCATTTTCAAACAAACCCGACTGATTTTTAAAACATGTTTTATGGTGTGTTTTTTTGATTTCACAGAGGAGGAAGTTTGTTTTCCACCTACTTTTTAATGTTTGCACCATCTCAAGTTGCGAGAAAATCTCAAAGTTTCCTCTTTTTCTTCAGTATTGTCGACTCCCTTTGTGCCGTAATGCAATTCAGTCCCTTTAAAAATCGGATTCTGACAATAATAATGTCAGCCTGGTGGTCGGGTAATCATTAGCATGTATAAATGGTAATCGTAGCACAGTCAAAAACACGACAAATACTGACAGTTTGATCAGTATTGAATCAGTAACTGCAAACACCAGAGAAATCCTCATATCATTCAAATCAAAACATACAAAAATCATAGAAATACTGTTGTTATCTGCGGCTTTTGATAATGACATCTCAGTTTCCATCAAGGAAAACATCCATAAATCTGCACGGAAGCTGCTGTTTCTGCCTCATAATCAGCAGATTTAGATTACTTTGAGTACTTTAAAAAACAGATGTAAAAATGATTGCCCTCTGCACATCCGTGATTGCAGGGAGGACTCGCTGATATCTAGAAGCCCACAGCTATTTACACCTCCTCCAGGACTACACTTGTGTGTTTTATAACCCAAAACAAGATAGGAAGCCTGGTGGCCAAAATCTCAAAATATACTCATAAGAAAAAATAATAGGAATGATAAATTCAGATTTAAAAAAGATGCCTTGTTTTGTTTTTCCACATCAGTATCATTTTCAGACTGGACTAAGGAACAAAATGTCCCTCTGGATGTGGTTTTGTAACACAAACACTTTCCTCTCTCCATGAACTGAAGACCTTCGGAACGTACAAGCAAAAAAAATTGTTATGAAAACTGTTTTGTGCAGAATTACTGAGTCCTGAACGATAGTTTTTTCAGGTTAGAGAAATGTAAATGGCGGCACAAAATACTCAATTATTTGCACAAGATTAGAGATCAATCTTATTTGCACATGATTATAAAGTTAAGGACTTCACATAGAGCATGTTCAGTGCGGCAAAATGCCAAATGAAGGCTAACATTTGGCTAAATGACACTATGTGGGCTGCCAGGGACCTTAAATGTCGTCTAGCTGAACATTTTAAACCAATCTACTCCCTAATCTGCCCTTAACAAGTTGTTTTTCAAGCATATTTTCTGCAATAATCCCAAAGCAAAAGAGAAAAATTTCCACTGGCTCTCTGTCAAGGGACCCGGGGTGATGCTAACATCAGGGATGGCTTACAAAAATACATCATCCCTGCAGCATTTTACAGTACAGGAGAGAAAACTGAGGGGGAAAAAACATCCCAGTGTTCAGGAGGTTAAACAGAAGCCACATATACAAACAAAAATAATGACCATTGCACCTCCGTAATAACAATGTGGTGTGTTTCACAGAGTTCAGCGGTGCTGTTATCCCCCAGGACAGACTATTAGAATATTAATCCATAACCAGAGGGACTTGTCTCACAGTCCCGACTGACTCTGCAGCCAAGCTTGGCCATTAAACACCATCCGAGCCCGCTGCTCACAAGTCTGCTCACGTTGGGCCCGACGGCAGATTGCCCTGCCTGCTCCAACGCAGCACCAGCTATTAGCTCATGGCACATTGGGTATGGCTGGGGCATTATCAGCTTCCTGAAAACATTAAGTTTTCTTTTCTGCCGCTCGGATGGTCCGCTATACACCTTTTTGTGCCATGAAGGAAGAATTGAGGGGAAGGATTTAAAAAGGAGGGAGAGATTGTGACACATCCACAGAGGAGGAAACCAACTGGTGCTTGAATACTTTAATAATAGACACATAAACTGAGCTAGGAGGAGAGCTCCTTTGGGTGCTTTTGGAATCCTATGCAATATGTATCTGAAGTTTGGGTCAAATGAAGGTAGAGATGGGGTTTCAGGTGCATTTGACTAAAAATTAACTCGTCTTTGTGGCACATATGAAGTCTCAGAATAAGATCCGGTTCCTGCTGTGACTTTAAACTCCAGTCGAAGTGCTGCTCAGCTTTGGCAACAACTTAATCTTGTCCAACCTCAGATGTATTTGGACTCTGTTTGACGGAGACGGAGCACCCAGGAAATGTGATGGCTTGTGATTTAAGTGTCAGATTGTGACTGGTTTGAAAATAAAGCTCCCAAAACACAAAAGGGTCTGCTGATGCATTCCTTGTCCAAAAGTTTGCATTTATAAGGTTTAAACTTTTTTTTGAATTTTAATCTGTGAAGCCATTAGATTTGTTATTCTTAATACCAAAGAGATGTCCGGCTGTTTGGCAGATTAGGAGCGATGTTCCTCGCTATCACCCCATCCTGCCAAACTGCAGACGTCCATCACCTGTGTGGTTGAAAGTGTTAACCGGCTTTTTACACCGAGAACAAACAGGATGATGAATTCCCCTGTTTTCACTTGCTACCAACCCATTTACTTCACGCCGAGCTCAATGTGGGACTTTCTGTTTTTCTAATCTTCCGCGAACACTAATAATCAAAATGCTTATTATCTCAGGTGCCGCGACAATTTCTCAGCCTAAACAAAGTACTTTGAAACATTTCCGTCCTGATTTATGTAAAAGTAATTTCCCATTTCTATGCAATGGAGCACATATAAATGCCTTTTTATTCCTATTTCATAATTAGCTGCTGGAAACAATGTCGAATGCATTGCTCCCAAAATAATTATGTAATTCTAAATCACAGCAGATAGAAACATTATTGATGATTTGCATGAGTGAATTGGCAGCATAAAGCTGGTCTGGGATTTGGAAGAGAGACTCTGCTCACAATGGCGCTCTCTGTGTCTCTCATGCACAGTCGGAGTGTTGGTCTCCATTGCTCGATTGAATTTGGCCCTTGTTTCAACCCCATTCAGAATATGAGCGATGTTAATAAAACTAAAAGTGTGACTGTGGCTCAGCCGTGGAGCAACCGCTATTATTGAAGAGCCCCCGTGAGAGTGTTGGAGTGATATCTCGCTCTGCGTGAACATGATCTTCTCTCCATTTTATTGTTCGCTTTTAAACATGTTAATCTGCTGGAGGTCATGGGTGGTTAAATGGGAGAAAAAAAAAAAAATCTGGCTCTGCTGTCTTACTTTGAAAGGCAGCATCAGCTCAGATGTGTTCAGCAAATGAATGAAGGAATCTACAAAACTCATGTCTTCAGTATGTGTGTGTTTTTTGAGAGACAATTAATTGTGCAATAAAAATTGTCACTGGTTGCCACTTGCAGTGCAGGAGGAGATTTTGTGTCTCAGACAATTCATTATCTGTATTATCTGTTATTTTTTATGCAGTAATTTCAAATTCTCACCATGAAAGTAATTAAAATAAAGAGTCAATAAGACCACAAGTAGGCACAATAAAAAATAAATGTAATTCTAACCTTTAGTTTACAATCTTTCAGGAGGGAAGGGGTGGTGTTGCCTCTGAGTTATGGGTTAAGTTTCTTCTCCGCATCTGCACATACAAAAACACATAGACTGAAGCTTGTGCAGACAGAAGTTGTTAGTCTGTTTACATCCTCAGAGATCTGTAACCTTGTATCTCTGGAAGAAAAACACAGCATAACAAACTATCACATGGTGGTTATAAACTCAGTACGATCTAACATAAACAGTGCACACACTGACCAGCAGTTTCTTACTGTGTTCACCTCTGGAGAGGTCTGAGTTTTCATTCATTTAAGGATTGAAATGGTTTTTCTGTCCTTGCATGTCCTGAAATTCCCTTCAATACTTTTCTTGTATGTCATTTGAATCGGTTGCATTAGTTTTCATGTCTTACCAGGCGTGTCAGAACGTAGTGTATGACTGAAAGTGGAGTGTGCATGAAAATATGAGGGGAAAAGCATTTTAAATTGATTCCATAAGGAACAGTGCAACTTTTTAAAAATTTCCAATACAGGAAGTTTCCACAAATTATGCATTGCAGCCCCACGGGTGACTGAAAGAGTCATTTGTTATTGTTATTCGTCGAAAAGCTTATTGAAAGGCTGTGAAAGCCGCAGAAACACACCTGATTGGATCACTGCAGCGCCTGGCTTCAGGTCCCATGACACCTTGCAAACTGTTAACAAATTTGGTGAAGTGAAGTGGTCATCATGTGATCATACCTCTGCCTTCCACCAAGGGATGGGAGTGTTACTTCAGGTGATATATGAGTTTACTTGGCCAGTGGTACTCTATTGATTTCCTCTGAAATGTAGTCGAGCAGAGGTATAAAGTAGCATAAAATGGAAAGCACAGTGGATGAAAAGGACTTTCCACCACTGTTTTTCTTCGTGCATTAAGTCTATTTACATGGGACTAACATGCAGCATTTATGCTACAAATGCAACGCAGAAAAGACTTCAAAATACAGCATAGTTTCACATAATGCACAGTGATTTTTATTCTATGCAAGATGAGAGATTTTTGAAAAAAAAATAGAGATACAAGTCAATGTTTTCCTCCATCTGAGGAATTATTCCAAGAGAAAACAAGCACTTTGGTTTGAGTATATTCAGAGATGTTCTAAGATCTGCGCAGTGAGCCCCAAGAGACCCGCCTCTTTGATACTTCCTGTAAGGTTGAGTAAACAAAGATTTATTGAAATGGCATAATTTGCAGCTGAAGCACTGTATAGCATGCACACACACACACACACACACACACACACACACACACACACACATATCAAGCCAAAAAAAAAAAACCTTGGAGTATGTAGTGCTCTCCTCAGCAAGAAAAGAATAAAGTTCTGCGACAAGCACCTGGTGGAAGGATTATTCTGATTCTCAGTCCATCTCAATTCCCTCCAAACATTTCTTTACCACCTGGCGTTGACCCAAATGGCTCAGTGACGCCGCCGAGGTGCCGCGGCTTTGCCTGAGGGAAAATATCTATTATCCCCCCATCCTTGTTTTTCTTGCCTGGCAGAGGAATAACCGCTCAACGATTCAGGGCTTTCACCTCTACTCTGATAAAGGTTATCTTGGCAATTTAGTGCTGGCGATATCGCATTATGGAGAGAGTTATGAGGCGGAAATCAAATTTTGCTCCCAGTGACTCTGAGGAGAGGGAAGATGAAATGTGTATGGGACTGCACAGTAATGATATGGTAGAAATAGTGTGTTTCTGCATGCATGAATGTTTGAGAATGCATATGTGTGTGAGAGAGTGTGTGTGCAAGGACGTCTTCTTCCATGTCTCCTCCTCTATACAGTCTTCCAGGAATGTTAAACCTGCAGTTTCTCCATAGCGGGAAGTGCTTTTTACGAAATTGCTTCATCCCGCTGTAAGCTCGTATTAAACATGAAAGTGCTGGGTAGTTCCAGCCAAGCTGCTTGATGGACATGTGGAGTCTTGCTAATAAGTCTCAGAACTGCTAACTGAGCTTTGCAGGTTGCTGTTTGCCAACTGTTGTGGCAGCCAGAGAGCTAGTTAGTTTGTTTTTTTTATTTATTTTTCGACCAGGATTCTTCATTTTAAATGCAAAAGAAAAAAAAAACCCAAATGCAGAGGTTTTTGAACTGTGAGGGTTTTCAAACCGAGGGTGTGAAGGAAGAGACGTGAGGTGTCAGCTGGAGTTTGGGTCAAACCGCACTCCTTTTTGTAAACTCAAATCTGAACACACAGTCTTAGTACACACATACTTACATTCAGTGTATCTTAAACTTCATGAGGGTACCATAATCTTGAGTATTTATTGAGAAAAACATCCATAAAACTGATTAAAATTCATAAAGAATCTCATCATTGCAGAACTTGCCTTAAAATCTTCACATTTTTAAGTTTGGTGCAGTATCGCAGTACTCCAGTGGTAGTTTACTGCAGATTCATGGGTGCAATATAAACAGGAACTGCTAACAGATAATTCAGCATACTTTAAACACTGCCATTTTGTCAAAATATAAAAAATATATAGGCTAGTTGTAGCTAGCAGCTTAATAAATGACTCCTTGGCAACACATTTTCAATGTATACCATCCAAAAACTGTGTACTTGAAGTAAAGAATAACAGAGTTACAAAATCCATGAATATGACCTTTTTTAAGGTTGCTCAGATTGTCACATCATCATCATTACTGTGGCACTAATGGATCAAGAGGAAAAAAACACTCATGCCCATTTGGATCACTAATTGGCCTTCTCTATGATACTTAAGGATGCTTATACGAAAAGCACATTTTGGTGCATTTGCCTGCAAATGCAGTACGACGGCTCCCACTGTCCAGACAGTATTCATGGAGTAAAAGCTGATAACTCAGTGCGTCGAGTAACACTTCCTCCCCTCTTAAAAAGAAACAGGAAATTAGAGAAACACATTACTATCAGGGTAACCGCGAGAACCTACAGAGCGCACCATCACATCACACCTCCCGTATTTGTCAGATGGATTATCACATTATTATATTCACAGTTTACCCAACTCCCCGGAGAGCAAAGAAAATATGCCGTTGCGAGGCTCATTCTGCCAAAAAGGTTGCCATGACAATGAGATAATACTCTTTTTTTGTCTATTAGTTTCAGTGTATTTGACTCTACCTTCCACTTCTTCATGTAGCATTATTAAAATACCACAGTACTTCCTGTTACCAGTGTAGCGTTTTTGCCTGAGGATGATATTTCAGCTGCTTCTATGTATTTTGTGGAGCTATTTTCCAGTTTATAAAACAGATTTAAAGACAGAGCGCAACCTTTTGCACCTCGAAGGTAGTCGCCGTGCGCTCGCTTCCCCACAGCAAATTGGTTATGTGATGGTGTCCTCAGTGTCGGGGATAAAAATAACTTTCTTCATATCAGTGTGCACTGGCACAGTCTGAAGCACTGCGAGGACATCATGTAACAGGGAGGTAAGACAAAACCGGTTCCACCCTCACAAAGAATGAATGAATTGATGGAATTTGTTTTGTGTCCTCTGAAAAGGGATGACTCCTTTTTGATGTCGTCTCATTGTACTGACTCATAAGTGCTGCAATGCACAGAAAACAATTTCAGAAACCCGGGCAGCACCACCAATCTTGAAAGCAATGATCCTGTGTTTCTTCTCTTTTTTTTTCTTGTCACCGACATGAGACAGTAGAATGAAATGATGGTCGAAAATCAAAGCAGCAAAACCCCAAATGGCGTCACTTTTAAGCCTTATCACACAGACTGTGTGAGTGCACATATTTATTGATGAAAAAGTAGGTTTTTCTCCATGTTTCAGCCTTTCAACTCCACACAAGGTCACTGAGAACAGATCATTTTGAAAACTCTGTTCAGGCGAAGATTTGCGGGCTTCTGATTGGCCAATATGGCTCATGGGTTAGTTATACTGCCCCCTGTTAGCTTAGCATGCTCATTACAGGGCTTCAATCATGTGGACAGAGATTTGTTTTTAAAAATTAGCTTGTATGGACTTTTTTTTAAATTTTGAAGTCATCAGGGTTGTTTTCACAAAGTGTGATCAGACAGAGAGTGAAGCATATTTTCTTCTCACATTGTCGGCACAAATTTGACCACTGCGTCCGTTGCTTAACACCCTGAATCAAGTTTGTGTGTTTGTGTGTTGATCTCAGCTTGTGATTACTTTCAGAACTGACCAGCAACTTCAGTGTTTTGTTGACCGAAGCAGTGTTTTACTTGTGTCTATGGGATTTGTTCCACTGTTTACGAGCAAAAGCCTGTTTTATTAAGTGTACAGCTCAGCCTCTGACTGAACTCAGCACTCAGCAAGAAATCCATTTCTTTCATTATTTTCAAATTTCCCCTCTCTAATCTCTTTGAATCCCCTTCATAAACATGCGAAACATGAATACATCTTCACCTGAGTTTGGTGAATGTTTGCCCACTTCTGTCAGTCACTTGACAACGACTCCAAATGCACCACGAATAAGATTGTGGCAATTTCCAGACAGGTCAGAAGCTGTGCTTTGTGTTGAGTGCTAATCGGCAAGTGTTCGTGAGGTAGGACAAAGAGGATGAATGTGCAGAACACTGACAGCGTCATTATAAACGTGTTAACACGCTTCCTTGTAAAGACACAGCACATCCTCACAGAGCCACTAGAACATCTGTAAACCTTTAGTCTTTTTCAAACCGTAATGAAAGCCATCGACTTCTCCCTCATTGCCGACTTCATAAGGAATGTAATGGCTTCACCCACGCGAGGCTCCCTGTCACTTCAAGCAGCAGCACACACAAACGTGACAGGTGTCGGTGAAGGTTGCAAACAGCTCAGTTTCCTCCGACTCCAACCCACTCGTCGTCCACTGCCTCCCATTGTGACAGATGACAAGACACTGTAAAACACACACACACACACTGAGGCACACTGAGGCTCATTAAATATATCACAACAGTGACCCCAGCTGGACACTTAAAGCCCTTAGATCTAAACCAAGTCTGGAGTTGTTGTGAAAGAAATGACTCTCTGCACCTCCCACAGCGGTCACACCTCTAACCCTTTTCATCACTTCACCGGGAGGACAGAAAAAAGAGGTTTAAGTTAATGCTTTTTGCTCTGGTGCTGCACCGTAAAATCACAGGGTGAAGGACTGGATAGAGTATTTCAGCTCCACAAAGAGCATCGGACTGTCTGCAGCTGGTTGTATTCCTACTTTGCCAGCCATTTTGCTCTTTTTTCCACGCAACAGCTGGTCCTGTTGAGTTTGTTCCCCCTTGAGCCATACATCGAAAAAATGCCCCCCCTCCCCCACTCGAGAGACATGTTGGTTGAAAGCAATTTTTCAAAGATTTCCTTCTCCAGCCTTTTCTTCTTCCTGAATGTTGAACGCAGCCGTCCTGCTGACGTGAATCCTTGAATCTGAAGCAAAAATATTCATAGCCGACATATTTTACTTTGTGAAAAGCTAAAACCTCATGTAAGGAATATATATAGATGTGTGTATATATACGTCATTGTGCTCACTGACACAATGCTGGCACATACATGCTTCACATACACAGCATGAATGCAGCTACGTCAGTGACGGGGGTGTGGAGACCTTTATCTTGTGGCATTTCTTCAAGCCGGGAAGCTGCTTTTCAGTTCAGAATATATCTTAAGGTTGATTTTGGTTAAAAAAATCAGGATATTCATTTGATTAGTTAAATTATGCATCAAGTGATCTTTAGTCCAGGTTATTTAAACACACACACTTTATCAGTTTCTCCACAGGTAGCAGAGCTGTTACCAAGATATGTAGAGTTTAGCTTGTGCACATCCACAGATCAGCCGTGTGGAGAACCACTTTCATAAGAGCGTCTAAATTTAAGCATCTACTGACATTAATTTCAATGTGATTTAATGTTTAACAGTGGGCTGTTTGGCACAACTGCTTGGAGCTCCTCTGAGTCTCAAACAAGTCTAATTTACATGATTATGCATAGTATAATTAACTTAAATACTTTGTAGTATCATCTGATCTAATTCATATTTATTTTAATTGTTTAAAAATCAGGGTGGAGTGGGAAAAAAAGTGTTATAACAGAACTATTTAACATCCGTCTGCTTACAAAATCCAACTCAGTTATGTTTAAAAGAGCTTTTTTCTGTGCTATAGGTGCCATTTGAACAAGTAGGAATTCAGGTTCATGTAGGGTTATGTTTATTTATTATGTACATATGTTTATGTTTATAGATATGTTTGCCACAGGTCATATTGAGATTTTAAGATATTTGAAAAATATGAACAAGCTGAACTATTCTGAACTAAAAATCTTGGTACTTTCCTTAAACAAGAAGATTTAGGTATTATTGAGTGTTTGAAAAAGGGAGAACAACATCCGAAAAACAAGTAAATGTTCGTTTTTGAGTTATTTGTTGTCTTGACGGTATTTTTTCAGCAGATTAAGGGAGTTTTATTTGTTAAAAAAACAATATTCCCTCAATAATGAAAAGCACTTGAGCCAAATTAAATCTTCCTCACATATTGGAAGAGCTTCTAATTTAATTTAAAGTATAAAAACGCACCATATTGACTAACTTGTCAAGATAGACGTTTGTGTGAAGTTGTCAGCCAAGTCGATATAACAGGTTCTCACCAATCAGACAAAAGCGTGGCGAGCCGAGTCTCAATCAGCACCCATATCACGACTCGCAGCACCGACAGCGACTATTCTCTGATTCCCCTTTTTCTCCTCTTCAGTTCTGCCTTGGCCAAGCTCTCTATAAGCATCCACAGAGGCGCTTCAGCATGGCCTCTGTGTACAGCATGTATTCTCTGTATTGTAATGAAAAGGAGAGGCGGCGGAGAAGTCAACAAGAGTTGGAACAGAGTCGACATTCAAAGCCGCGAACTCCGCAGGGTCACGCTATTTCGTATTGGCAAGTTCACAGAGTGAAAGATAGAGAGAGAGGAAAATGATGGAGATGAAGAATGACGCGTCCTTGTGCAGAAGTGGGAAGTTTTGTTTTTTAGAAATGGATTTTTCAGTCTATTGATTATGCGCTTAAAGCCACAACAGGTACTCATGTACTCAAATTAATGGCCAAAGATGTAACAGTGCCATTTTTTAACTGATTTTAGTTGTAACATTGGTGATAAAAACTGTATAAAATCCAATTTATGTTATTTAGGTCATTCCTCAAGAGTCAGCGACAACATAGCACCCTCTTGATCTGAGCCGGTCACATATTGTTCTGTCTGTGAGCCTCAGTACTGGCTTTACTTTTCAATACTTACACAATACTGAAATGTTTCTTGTTAATCTGTGCAGAAGGCAGAGAAATAAACTGGGGAGGATTCTGGCTTAATAGCTAGTAAATGCAACATTAGCGTCAGTCTTTTAGCAGAATATTGTGAATATAGCCATGAAGCTCCTATTTAAAACCCACTTTAGAAGGTTCTTGTTTTAAAATGAGTCCGTAAAAAACTTTAAAGTCAGCTTGAAACAACAGTTTCATTTTAGTATCCATGTTTTTCACTGTTATGTGCCTATTGTAAATCTCTTGCCGTATTCCTTTTTTAAAAACCAGTTCAAAGTCAACCAGAAACTGTGTTTTTAACAAAGTCACGGATCCATTATTCATCACAATAGCTCGATATTCTATCTATAAATCTGAAAGTGACAGAAAGTTCATGTTTATCGAGCCATGCAAGAATAGAGATCGCAACCGAGTCCTAGCAAACAGTCGATAGCCAGCAGAGAATATGTTTATTCATCCATAAATATTCACATAAAAGTCAACCGTTTGTTGCAGCTGTATTAGAAACATTCCTGAACAAATGCTGTGAAGTTCAGGGAGAAATGTGCAGTTACAAAGGTTTAATTCATCGCCCGTCACACTTGTAAACCTACTCTGGCTGTCTGAAGGTAACAATGGGATGTCAACATTGTCAGTGTTCAGACATCCATGATAATAGATGGGACATATTGATTTCTGATTCTCTATGATCTAAAAGATGAAGTTCAGAGAACATAATGTTCCTTTCAGTGTTCAGACTGTCCTTGCTTACATGCGACATAATATTCTCTCCGAGGACGATTTTTAGAGTAATAAACTCACATTTATTCGAGTAAGGACAACTTAAGTTGAGTGAGTTTCCACTCTTTTATCCTGCAAGTAAAGATTGACCAGAAGTACAAATGTTTTCACATCAGCGTTGGACCTGTCAGGTGTAATAGCCCACTCATGATGCTGCAGGATCATATCACCGCAACGCAGCGGCTTGAGCCCCGTCGCGGCATGTGAGCCGGCGATGGAGGAGATGCGACAGACTCCGAGACTCCGTCCTTTTACAAAGCCATTTCAAACAGTCTTCGGTGTCTGTCTTGACAATCCAGACGCAGTTCATCTCCTATAGCAGCAGGGGTTTTAGGTTTCATTTCAATTTTCTCTTTCTTTTTATTTATGTGCGATGTATTCTGTCAGGCTCAGCGGGAGTGAGAGTCACTGTTCAGGTATTCTGGGAGAAGACAGGAAGGGTAGGCCATTGCTTGTGGTGCAGGACAAAAAAACTTTTGTGACGGCTGTAACTCAGCCATCATTAAAAATGTAATTTTGCTGGCTTCATAGTAATTGGACCATTATCATGCTTGATTCGCCAGCCGGGCGTTGAAACCAGGCCTTCCGACACTGGATTGAGAGCTAAATTCAATGAGGTGGCGTTTTATTGTCAAGGTGGGTGATCAAATTTTCTGAGGATAAGATAAGTGAAACAGTCTTAATGTCTTGCAGCAACATCGGGCACAAGAGGTGCTTCAAATACTTCAAACTTCAAACATAATACAACTGCTGAGGATGGTTTGATGAAAAAGTTGTGGGGTATTTCGAACTTATGATGGAGCACAAGCATAACCAATAAAAGGCCTTTAGTGTTCGGCATCTGCTCCTGATTGCACCGAATCTAAATGAAAGTGCATGTTTTTTTTGCCCTAAGTAGGAAAATAAATGATGGGTTTTTGTCCACTTTAAAGTTTCGGAGCAAAAAACTACCTCAGGTGTTTACATAATGCAGTGTTATTGTGCGTGTGAAATGAGGAGAAAATTAGTCATCAGCCTAAATCTTCACCCTTCACTCATGCTTATGCATGGCTGCGTAGCTCGTCAGCAAAAGGACGTCTGCTGAGGATTCGCTCCTAATTTGCTGCCATTGCATCACAGCGCCGCAGATGTGAAAACTCAGTAAATGAAACTTGTTGTTTACAGAAAAAAAAAAAAAATCCACAAGAGTCCGGGGAGGAAATTGCTGAGACATGAAGGAGCCGAACGTCAGCGGGCTGAAAACAAAAGGGAACATCATGTGCTTTTGCAGATAAAATTCTTTATTCTTGTCTTTTGTTCGGGGCTTACACTGGAACTTCTCACACTTCAACTGCATGTTTATTTCATTTTTTGGTGCTGTGAATTGATTTAAATGCACATGTCGAACAAATATCATAATTTAATAAGACAGAAATTGTAAAACTGCACTTTTCTTGCAAAATTTCTTGCAGGTTGGCCACTGCATGAGATTTCTTTCACCTTTTATCCATTTTTATACAAATACTAATGATAGCTGCTTTGACTGTTCTACTTTAAAATCTATGTATTTATTTATAGCCGACTAAATCCTGATTAAGCCACTAAACTTCCTTGATACCAACCTTTGTGAGACATAAACCTCTTTATCTTTTTATTTATGTCACTATCTCTATGGACAGATTTTTAGCCTAACTGTTGGATTATTTTTTTCTCGTTTAATTTGCAAACCAAAAAAATCCCAAATTCAACCCCCAACCAGATGCAATCAGCCGATAGTAAGTGGTGCATGTGCACTTGACAATCAGCTTGAAGGACCTGCAAGCCCACATTGGTGTTTTCCACCATGATGCCTGATTAGAGTTCAGCTGACGCTCTTACGCGTTAGCCTTCCAAAAAAATTGCCCTGAAAACGTTGTAATTGAGCCGCACACAGAAAAAGAAAGAAACAGTACATGATGTCAGGTTTCTGGCATGGGCAATAAATAAATAAATATTACAAACACAGAACTGACCAGAGACTTGTGAACGTGTCAATCAAGCACAACTTTAGTATCAATCCAAACTCCCTGGAGGAGGATTAATAATTTAAAGTTAAAATAAAAACCTGTGCGGGTGAACCAGGAGTGACTGGACCATTAAATAACTTTTTTTTTCTCATCAAGTGCAGTTTTCTTTACATTCACAAAAAATGTCCGCAGAATGTTTCCGGCTGCAACCATGTCACATTTCCATTTTTTCACACCATAATATGAACTCAAGGCTTTAAAAAAGGTAAATGAGCAGCAGCCAGCAAGGCAGGAAAAACAAAGGAAGATAAATTATTTAAAGAAAGAGGGAAGTTAACTTGCCAAGTCATACTGAGTTGATTAAAGTGGCTTCTGTGCTGCAGTACTCACAGCTCATAATTACTTTATCTAGAATTGATCACACTCTATTACTAAAATAGAGGAAATAGGGGAGAGAAAGATGTCGAAGCTGTCGCTGTTTTCATTGAAAAGTCTGCTCTTTCTGCCCATGTCCCGGTCTGACTGAACACACAAGCTAATTGGGCTTTTAATTATTTTCGTGAAAAAGGTTTCAGTGCCTGACTTTTAAGATATGTGTGTGTGACTTGACTTTTCAAGAGAGTAATGGCTTCTTCCTCTGCAGTGAATCTAATATCACACTTAGTGGTTCACATTTTTCTCATGTTTTGTTCTTTCGTTTGTCTAATAAATAACCTCATTTGTTTTACATACATGTTTTTGTACTAAAGTGTCCTTCACAGGATAAATTGTATATGGGAGTAAATTACTGTTTCAAAAAAAAGGCCAGCATATAAAACGTATGTTAAATAAAATCTGTACATATTATTTTTACGACATTTTAACAGATTTAATGATTTAATGATTTTATTTTGCAGCATCAAATCCAACCTATAGTGATTGCGGCCTGCAGTATTACATATTATCCGCCAGGGGGTGCTGCTCCATTATAATTCACTATCGCTGTGAGTAAATGTTTCTGGCCTACCAATTAGTTGCACCAGTTCCTATGAATTGATTTTAACCTCAGACCCAAAATGTCTTAAATGGTTCAAAATGAGCCAAACGTCCAGAATAATAAATGCACCAGCCTGTGAGTCAAAAACAAGTTAATATGAATATTGAATACTGCTGTTGCTTCTTTCAGAAAGGTCAAAGGTATTTGTACATGGCCGACTTTTTCATTTCTTTACTTTACACTTAACTGGCTCCTCTGCATTTTAAATGCACTCCATCCTGCCATGTGAACAGATGAACAGGGGTCAAAGGAGTAGGATTATCAGACTCTTTACTACAGCAAAGTAGCAATTACATAAAGTAAAAATACTGCATTCAACATTTTACTTACAAGTGTTATCAACAGAAAACATTCAAAGTACTAAGAGTAAGTAATTATGCAGAATGCCCCCTTTTCAGAGTTATAATCGATATCATCGTGTTATAGTATTATAATTATACATTTGTAGGTAGTGTGTTCTAAAATAAATGCAGCATAGTTTTAGTCATGTTTTGGAAATGAAAAATAATAGTAAAGTGAGGCTGCCATAGCTTTTAAATAATTTGGGATTTCGCATGTATGTGTTAATACATTTCAGAGGGAAGTAGTGTACTTTTTCCTTCACTTTAAGTATCTCAAAGTTTTGAATTTACATTGTTGTAGATACAAGTGCAGGTATTTTAGTCAGAAATACAGAATTAGCCATGGTGTTTTAAACTTGAAGAGCCTTTTTTGCCCTCATGAATCTCACTTTATATATTTTATCATGTAACAATGTGTATTCTATGATTTCAGATGAAAATTGCACAAATATAATCAAATATACCAGTTTACAGAATGTTTATTGTGGTCATCACCAACTTGAATGCAATAATAACGCAGAAATGAAACGTGATTTTTAACATGAAACATGAACAATCCGAAAACCAGCCTTCTTCACCAGCATGAAGTGCTGTAACAAACCGATTCCGAGGGGTTAATATGAGAAGTGCTGCTTCGAAAACTGGGGCACAAACTAACGATAAGAAGTTCTCGGTTTTTTAATGGGGAGGGGGCTGCATGTCCACACCAGCAGTTTTTCGGCTCCTGCAGTTTAATTGATCAGACTGCTGGGTGTGAAAGGCTGCTTTCTAACAGCCAATGGCTGAGCACCGGATGCGAGATATCCGCTGCAACAACAAGCGCTCTGTTCCCCCCTTCAGCTTGACGCCATTTACAGCCCAAATCCCGACCTCCCCTCCGGAAAGAAAAAAAAAAAAAACACACACACACATACAGACAGACACACACACACACACACACACTGACACACGAGAAAAAAGTACGTGCAAACCCTCAGAGCCTTGCGGATAAAACACACCGAATTAAAATCACCTATGAGCTGGAGTTTTTCCCCTTTTTCTTTTTCTCCGTTTTTTTCCTGCAAGACAAGAGGAAGTTTACACTCCGGCGGTGATTGATTGAAGTTTTCGCCTCTTTTAATGCCTCGTGCTCTTGCGCAAAACATGGGATTTACGTCTTAAGCGCTGCGTTTTTTAAGGGAAAAATGCGCTCTTGTTGGAAACTTTCTCAATGGATTTTATCGATGGCTTCCCCGACTGAGCTGCTGATGTAGGGAATAAACTCCCCAAAACTGGATTTATTTCACCTAGACGGGGGCTAAAGTGTCGAAAACACGGTAGGTGAAGCTTCTTATAGAACACTAACCGTATAAATCGTAAAAACACTACGTTGTACTTTGCCGGATTCGTATCATAAACACGCTTAAAGTTCGGTAGTAGTTTTTGCTAGCATTTGTAGCCGCTTTTCAACTTTCCTACTCTTGTTTTAGCCTGTTAGTTCGCATATATAATGTAATTGTTGTTTTAAATGCGGCTGTCGTTATGGTAGACACATTTTTTACCTCTTAATTTAGTTTATTTGATTTAAAAGGTTACTTTCCGCACACTAAACTCAACTGATGCATTTGTTTGGATTAAGTGTAATGTTTAGTTTTATTGTTTTCACTTAGTATGAAGTTGGCACAAGTATTTGGTTTATGTACATTCATAAACTGTATTTTGTTCCTCCTCCCATGCAAACAACATACTGGCTAAGCTTTAATGTCACTATCTTCCTCTGCACTGATTTGTTTTGCAGTAAAATTGATAGTCTCAGTGGAAAACACAGCCTTATCAGTTGTGTATCAGAGACAATGTGACTCACAGGATTTCCATTAGTTGGTTAAAGCAACAAACTGAACAGAGTTTTGACTGCAGCACATTTTTCACGTCTGCAAATCTACATTATATTATCTCCTATTTGTCGTTTTTAAGAGCCGATGCCATCAGTTTGATCTAGTTTTCTTACATCAGCCCCACACTTATCCCACCCACTGTGGCCAACATGGCTTGTACACCCCCCTCCCACACACACACACACACACACACATTAAAATTTGAGTATGCCTTGCAAGCCCTTCATTTAAAGTAAAAAAAAGGCTCATAAATCCTAAAGAACCCTCATGTATGCTCACTGAGAGCAGTGCTTTACTCCCGTTGCCCCCCGCCACCACCCTTGAACGCATCACTCACACTTCACACAGCCTCTTTCATTCTCCAAACTTTTTTTTCTTTTTTTTTTTTATCTTGTCACTCATCTTCTTTTCAAGAGTGTCACAATGTAAAATGTGTTAGAATGGGGAAGGTTGCTGCAGGCCATTTGTCATGCAACAAACAAAAGCCCTTCCTGTATTGTCATTGAAAGAGGGGGAACCTCACAACTCCAAAGAAGGCATTTGAAAGCTAATTACCACAAGGAAGGAGAAGTAAGGCCAACACTGTCAGTTTCTTTGCTTTGGTGTGATATGTTGATGAAAACAAGGCCATACATTTGAATATGTTTGATTAATGCAAAGCTTTAGTGCAATATGCTAATATTTACTCTCTCTATATGATGATCCAGTAAGATTATAACTGAATTGAAGCTGACTGGAAATCAGGGGATGTTTTAAAGGGGAAAAACTTAAACCTACAATTGGCAAAAGATCATTGTAATCAGAGCTGTCCAAAGTAACTAAATGCCATTTACTTGCCTTGTTGTTTTCTTTTACGCGTATTTTTGCAGGTGCTTTAACTTTAAATGTCTACGAACTTTTTTGGCCCATTTAAGTCTTCAAGTATTCTACAACAGTCAACCCTTAACAGACCAACAGGACTAAAAACTGGACTCTAATCATCACCATGTGAAGCCTCTGAGAGTGAAAATGTCAGTCTTTGAAGAAACTTAGTGCAAAGAATTGTCGTTTAAAATTTGTCTTAGTTGGACACATAAAAACTCTGTTCAAGAATGAGCACAGATCCAAAATGATCCAAATAATGATTATTTTATATTTTCTTTGACTGCATTTAGGACTGCATCTAATATTTAGATTATAAATGTCTCACCCAATAATTATTTTGATTTTTTTTTTGATTGTTTGTTAATGACAGTTCAGAAAATAGCGATAAACTCATCATAATTTCTCTTAGCTCAAGATGATTTCTTTTTTTGTCTGATTGACCATTTAAAATCCCCAAATAAGTGTGTTTTAATGTAAAAGAAAGAATCCAGTTATCACATTTTAGGGGCTTAAATTAGCAAATGGTTTTGTGTAGCTAATAAAGTTCTAAAAAATAATTACTTAAATAACAAAAAAGTTGCCAATCAATGACTTCTTGATGATCTGATTGGATCCTTTTTTGTTTACTGTCTGATACCTGAAAGTATCAGAAGTCCATTATATTTAGACATTTTTTATTGACAATCAGACTGAAATCTAAAGATTTAAAGTTCCATATTACATATATGTAGTCATATATATATTAAGACTAAAGGAGTCAGGATATGTTTCTTTAGAAGCTTAAAGTGCAGATTTTTTGTCAGATTATCAATCATCAAGCAAGTTCTAGATCAGTTTTCTGCCTTTTTTTATTTCAAGCAATTGAAAGGATTTTGGACCTTTTTTGCAGACAATGTACAGACAACAGGAAATGAGGTGGAGAGGTGCAACAAAGGTCCACACTCAAACAGAGGATGTGGCAGTGTGACATGGTTTGAGTCTGAGACTACAGGTGTGCTCTGCAGCATAAAACTTCAGTCATTAGAATAACTGACAGCTCGTTTTCTGCTCTGTGGTCCACACAAATTTTGCGAATATGTTTTTGTGAAGGTTGGCCGTTGTTGTCATAGGTGTATGGAAACAGGAAGTTTGCTCAAGCGAGTTGCAGGGACTAAACTTAGCAAAGAGATAAGATCTTATCATAAAGCCTGAATCAGACTTTTGTTATCATCTGTTTTGGTAACCACAGACATTGCTGTAGTTCTGTGGACCTTCTTTTGAGTGAAAGTAAGAAAAAAGTAACTCTGAAGGCCAAACCACTTCTCCACTGGCTCTAAATGTGATATCAACGCTAACCAACACTGTGATGTGTTTTCAGGCCTCATTTTCATAAAGGTGCTTGTGCAGATGTTGGTTATGATTTGCATGGCATCATTTGCATGGATGTCACACACGGATACAAACTCTCTGTTTCTCTTGCAGGACTTCAGATGTGTCCCATGCCAGCCAGAGCGGCCCTTCAGTCCCGAGATGGATTCCAGAAGTCAGAGCGACAGCGACGGGGGAGGAGGACGACACCACGGTTGGTCACCGTCATCGACCGACTCGCCGGACACGCAGCATGACGAAGGGAGACCGCAACCACGGCCTCCGCAAACCCACGATGCTTCGCCAGATCCTGGCTTGACCAACGGGCAGCTGACCCATACTCTCGTAGTGCTTTCTCTGGATCAGATCAGGATTACTGGGAGTAACAATGAGTACTCAGAAGGGCCCACAGTGGCCCAAAGGTCCCCGGCCTCTGAGCACAGGCAGCAGAAGAGTGACTTGGTTACGTCACAAGGCTCCAGGACCAACAGGCAGCAGGAGACTCAGGAAGAGAGGCCTAATAATCTCCGCAATTTGCCTTCATTGACTCAGCATGGAAACGCAAACAATTCCATATCTTCCAGGGAGGGCGTGCTACGGTCCTCCAGTGCAGAGGACTCCCAGAGTAGCATCAGAACCAGCGTGGGGAGCTCTTCTTCAGGCCAGAGGCTCCTCAGCAGCCCGGCAGGCAGCACCCAGATAATCAGAACCCAGCCCAAACGTGCAGAGCTCAATTCAGAAGAGCTGAAACCCCTGAACAACAGGTCCAGGTCCGTGGTGGCCGTGCCAGGCAGCGGGAGCTCGAAAAATCAAGGTAAACACTCCAACAAGTGTGAGGACTGCGGTCGGTGCTGCTGTTCAGAGTGCAGTCGCCCGCGGGCGCTTCCTTCCTGCTGGCTGTGCGGCCGTCGGTGCATGTGCTCGGCACAGAGCGCAGTGGAGTACGGGACATGCGTCTGCTGCGTCAAGGGGCTTTTCTACCACTGCTCCAGCGACGACGAGGACACGTGCGCCGACAAGCCCTTCTCATGCACGCAGTCGCACTGCTGCGTCCGCTGGACCACCGTGTCGCTCCTCTCCCTGCTCTTCCCCTGTCTCCTGTGCTACCTCCCGGCTAAAGGATGTGTCGCTGTGTGCCAGTGCTGCTATGACCGAGTCACACGACCCGGCTGTCGGTGTTAAAATGCAGAAGGATAGAAAGACTGACATGTTACCTGAACTGTTGTTGTTGTGTAGTTGAAAGGTTTGATTTGAGAGCTAATAATGCTTCAATTTTTGTAGCCTATCACATCTTGGCAGAGACTTTGTGATATTTTGCCTTGAAATTGTCAACTTTTAAACGCTGGTTGACAGAAATTATACTAGTAAAGGCACTGGAGGTGCATTGACACACCCTAGCATTATGAGTTTCACTTCAAAGGTAAACCAAAACAAGAGCTCCACATGTTTAAAGGTATGAAGACATATTCAACTACTGTTTGTGCTGAAAGATAAACTCTTCACTCAAGTGCCCAGATATGGTTGTTGTTGCCATGAGAGTCCAAATGGATAGCCTTTTTTTTTTTTTAACATTTAATACAACTTATATGCTAAGACCAGACTCCTATTACTAACTGTATGTTAAGTAGTAAATGCAAAGGGTATGTACATTAGAAAAAATGAGTTTGACAGATGTTTTATTTTTGTACATATAATAATACTTCAACTGTGAAAAGTTTTCTGCCATACCAGAGGCACCTTGATAAATCCACATTTATATGAATCAGTCAGCTTCATTCACACAATGTCTGTACATTCACTGGAATGTATATCAATCATTTTATGTAATTTACAAAAAAAGAAAAGTCTTATCCCTTCTACTTGTAAATTGTACAGTGACCTTATATGAAAAATTTATTTTCTAATTCCAACATTGCTTAGTGTAAAGTTAAAAAAATATATATTTATTTGAAGGTTTATTATTTTATAATGAAAAATATTTATTTTGGGAAAGCATTGTCAATGTGTCACCTCATGGGGCTATTCTGTCGTGGCTGCAGGTTTTTCGAGGTGACGTGTAGGAGTGTCAAAGCTGGATGAATAGTTCACTATGAATTAGAAGACAAATATATTAACGTTTGAAATTAAACAACCTTGTTGTCTGACAAGAGTATCTTTCTTGTTGTTTTTCTGCATTGTCTTGTTGACTTTTGATCAAATTTCTAACATCAAAAATGTTACTTTGTGTGATTTAAAGGAAGTTTTTGTCGTGAATAACTTTCAGATTCAGGATTTTGTCTGGGCTCACACTTTTCTTGGGTTATTTTTACAGTTTTTAAGGCAAATTCAACCACAGTTCTCAACATTTTTAATAAGACGTCTGCACATAAAACCTAAAGCAGCAGAGCTATCAACAACCCTGCTCTGCATCACAACCACCTCATAATGTTTACACAAGGAGGCAAAGCCACATAAATACTCCTCGGGTCCACCTTAAGGGTCCTCTGATCAGGGATTTTTGGCCTCTCACTGATCTCTGAAAGCAGTATTGGCCAATAATGATGACCAGTCAAAATGTGACTTCGCTTTGTATCAACTTTAGCTG
>JAQNCA010000021.1:10648097-10659439 GCA_029783725.1 Acanthurus tractus
CCCCCCCCGCCCACCCCCCCCCCCCCCCACCCCCGCCCCCCCCCCCTCCCCCCCCCCCCCCCCCCCCCCCCCCCCCGGCCGCCGGGGGGGGGGGGACTGCTTTACATAATTATCAACTTTCACCTATTTTACAGCGGCGGCGGCAGAGGAGATGGAAACATAACGGGCAGAATCCCATTAGAGACAGAAAAGAGAGAGTTGATCATGTGTTTAGTCTTTATTTTTCTAGTCGCAGGCCTCCTCTCTCCCTCCATTGTCTCAGCTGTGAATGAAGAGGGAAAGGGTGGGTGCGGAGGAGGAGTGGGAGGGTTGTTAGGAAGAGGGACCGCAAAGGGTTAAAAGCATCACTTTGAATGACAAAGACCTAACAGTTTACCCCCGTATTCAGCCCAGCATGCATTCATCCTGTTTTCAATAGTCGGGGGGTCATTTTGGCTCCCCAACGCTCCTCTCAGCTACCTGCTCCTACTTGGTATTCCCATAGGGACATGGATGTCTTGTTGGGGGGGTGGGGAAGGCAATCAGTTGGATGTGTTGAAGAAAAAATAGCCCCTTCTCTTAAGTTATGCACTCATAAAGCAATATTAGATATATTTTTACTTGTGATAATGAAATAAAGGTGTTTTTTTTAAGCTCAATACATAATTTATTCACATAAATGCCGAATAATGGAATAATGTTCGTCTCTGTCTTTTAAATGAGAGTTTGCATCTCAGTTATGCCCAAAAATAACACAATTAGATCAGTGTTTGAAAGTCATTTTTGAGAAGTATCCGAGCTCCCCTCAGATTTTCTCAGGTCATTTCAGTTCCTTTGTGCTATTTTTGGATCTGACAGGATTTTCCAGGCGGAACTCTATAGATCTCTTCAAGGAAACGTGTGACCTGATGTTAGTGGTGTGTATTATGGCTACTGATATTCAATTATGAATATGTTAGGTGTTTTTTCTCACCAGTAAAACACTCAAAACAATTGAAATGTATGCATTATTGCGTTATATTGCACTACATTTGTCAGTTCTCTCTCAAATTGACCTAAAAAAATTGGCAGTTTGTGCAGAAAAAGATGAAAACTTCCATTAAAAGGGTGAGAGTTGTTGCATAAAAGGATACAAACAAGAAACGGAGTGAGATTGTTTATCCGCCCGGCAGTCGCACTGATTTGGCAGCAGAGAGTCGCAGGAGGAGGAGGGGATGTGAATTGGGGGAGAGGGGGGGAGAAAAGGCCCCAGAACGGCTCTCTTTGTTGGTTTTAGCCGCCGTGGCCCCCGCGGCTCATGGCGGCTGTGGGGCAGAGGGGCCTATTCACCCTGCTCACCAAGGCAGAACGCAGCACAGGAAGACAGGAAGGAAGCGGGGCTATTCTTCATGGACGCATTGTCTGTCTGTCTGACGTCCAGGCTTAAGCAATCAAACAGCCCTGTGAGAGAGAGAGAGAGAAAAGAGGAAGTGCAGGGTACTGAGGAAGATGTGTGCACCCTGTGGAAGCATTACAGCTGTTAAAAGCATTAACATTATAAAGAAATAACATGCATTTCCATGTTTTCTAATGATGCTTTAAGCTAGCCTCGTTTGCAGCTTCGGCTCTGGGGTTGTAAATGTTGCAGAAATATGACAAAACAACAATAAATATATGAGTAAACATGCAATAATTGTATGATTGGAACTTAAAATAGAAGATATTCATACAAAAGTATCAACACATCCTCAATGTATAGCATTAAAGTCTACTATGCAAGTTAAAATATGTGTGTTATTGTTCCATAGCACCTCAGATATAAAACAGTAACATCATAGTGTTCGAATTTGAAATTTAAATTGCAAAAAAATTAAATAATGAAAGTATGTTGAGCTTTAACACTTAAATTCATGTATTTTTCTGCGTACGTAACGCTGCAAGTGTTCTGTTCACTGATCTGCTGATGTTTATTCTTGTTTTATGAAAAGTTTTCTTACTCTTGTGAGCAAAAATATTGTTTCGAGGCTGATGGTTCAAAAGATTCTTTATCAGTCTCAGATTTAAATGAACAGCCACTTGGTCCGTCCCGTCTGTACGTTTAAGCACCACCCACTTCTGGTTTAAGCCACGCCCATTCCGAGAACAGGCATGTGTACAGTTAATTTAGCATATATGTTTGGCACCAAGCCACAATGTCTGTTCTGTAACTGGTGCTAAATTGTTGTAGTTGGTTTGTAGCTTCTTTTTCGTCCCATCTGTGATAAAGGGCCTCATACTGGACTTCATGGAATCAGAGCTAATATTAGCATCGATTCCTCTGAAGTTAGCAAGATAGAGGGCGGCTGAAGCGGTACATAACCAACGCCGCTCGTGCGTGGAGTTGCCAAAGAAGGGAAACTACATGCAGCGTGGTGACCTCCTCCAGTCAGACATATTGGAAAAGTGCGTGGTCTGAGTCCTACTTTGACTTCCTTTCTCTTCACTTTCTGTGCTGGTGATGAAAAAATGCTTTTAATAAGATACAGAAGTTAAGTGTCATTTTATTTTGCTTGCATTGCAGAGACTTGTCAGAGACTTGTCATTATCTTAACAAACTTCTCTTTATACCAAAGTTCTTTTTTTTTAAGTTTCTTTTTCTACGAAAGATCATTTGAAAGTTCCTTCCCTTTCAAGGTAAACCATCTTCCTGAAAGTGGCCGGGCTTTTCCACTGTGGTTTATCGTCTTTGATAGTGACGACAATCAAGTTGCACAATCTTCGTCACTGAACTTGATACATTTGTTTTTTGTGTGTTTTTCGGAACAGCGTCCTGAGAGATATTTGACCAAGTCCTGTTGTCAATAAACCAAACTTTGAACAGATCTCTTTTAAAAAATAAAAGTTTTACAAAACATGTGTGTAAAAGGAAGAATTAGCTCAGATTCCATGTAGCTTGTGGCAGAAAAGTCAGTTTTATGTGTCAACATGGCTGTGAGAGAGGCTGCAGGAACAAAGGTGTAAAAGAAAAAGTAACCACACCTTTCTCAGTAAAAGCGTTTTCTCAGAAGCTGAACTTTTCTTTCTTGTTTTCCGTTGTGGGTGGCAGAGACAAGCACACATCTGAGGCTCGTAGCTGAAGTGCATCCTCCACACGTGTGACTTTTTTTTTTAATATACTTTCCATTGAGTTTGGCCTCCGTTGCTTTCACTTGTGCTGTTTACCAGTTTCAATTCAAGGTAAATTTAAAACTTAAACATGGCTAAGTGATGAATTTAAAGAGCTAAAATGGCCAAAATGACACTTTTTATATCACAATTTTGCCCTTTTTGCTGTTTTATATTCACTTTTTATCAAGCAGCCGAGGGACGTGTTCACCTTTGCAGCTTTGGAAGAGCATAAAGCTTTGCAAGGTGATTTATGGGGCACGCCTGCAGTTAAATAAAATCTAAATCTTGTGCAACCCAGTCCTATATCAGTGACAGCTGAAGCGCTGTTATGCCTTTAGGAGGAAGATTACAGCAACCAGGAAGGCAAAGAGAGCAAATGGAGGAAGCAAGAGAGACACTGAGAGAGTGTGTGTCATAAAAGTTTAGTGAGTGCGCAGAGATGGAAGGTGTGTGTGCAGCACAGAAGGCCGTAGTTTCGTCTTTTAACACGTTGCAAACTTTAAATATTGAACTGGTATCGCTGAGCTGGTATTAATATACATGTGCATGTGTATTCTTGCACACGTGTGTGTTTCTGTCAACATGAAACGAGCCTTTCGCCCAGACAATGAAGCCTGACTGGAGGCCTAAGTCTAATAGCAGCACTTAACTTCAATCCACCACAGGAAGTTGGCTCATGTGCGCACACACACACACACACACACACACAAACACACACACACACAGAGTCAGGCCGTCGCTGACAGCCAGTGGATATTTGTTGGCGACACCGTGGCTGCAAGGCTCTTTACAGCTTAGCGGCCAATTGTTGTTCACCCAGATACACACACACACACACACACACACACACACACACACACACACACTGTGAGCTTAGAGCTTCAGTTGTTATCCTGAAAGGCAATCCTGATCCCTGCGCTACACAGTAGGACAGACACACATAAAAAGAGGAATTAGTGCGGTCTGACAGCTCACTATACCGCATTGCATTTGTGTGTATGCACGCAATGGTGGCAATTATGTCAGTGAGTGTGTGTGTGTGTGTGTGTGTGTTTGTGTTTGTGTTTTGTGTGTGTTTTGGGAGGGTGCGTGCTCCATCTGGATGCATGATGCATGTGTGTAATCACTCACAGACTGAATGATACAGTAAGAGTTCTTGAAGAAATCGCAGACATTTAGCGCCGATGCAGCTTCAGCCGAACATGATGCAGAAATGAGAGAAAAAAAAGACCAAAAATACCAGAAAAACACTTCAGTGATGCTCAGAAAAGGAAATTTAAGAAAGAAAATTAGTTCAGTGTCTTAAAATGCTGAGATTTAATCCATAGAAATATTTATTATGTTCCATGGTCATCACTCATTACAGCTTTCTTTTTTATTTTGGATTTTTTTCTCTACAAACCAGACTCAAGCCACCTGATTGATTGATTGATTGATTGATTGATTATTATTGTCATATTACATAAGCAACAAGATAGCAGCTGCTGTTTCGGGATGCGCTAATCTGTCATTTACGCAAAAATCCCCAGAGATGATTCGCTCTCCAGGAGAGAACAGGGTCATAAATAATCATCGCGTTGCTTTAAAGTGTTATGAGTTAAAAACAGGTTGAGAAATATTGGCTGAATAACATTTTGAGAAGCTATTTTTCTTCCATATTTGGATGATGCAGGAGAAAAGTCATGTTTTCATACAGATGCAAAGCACTTTTGCATGCATGTTTGCGAGCCAACTTCCTCTTTTAATGCCACTTTTCATCACAGTGATATTAGATCCTCCTCAGCCTGAATAGTGTCATTGAGACCAGGATGGAGTTATTCAAATAACAGCATAAGAAGAGAGGGGGAGGACGTTTGCAAGTCAAATCCGAGCAGACATAACCGTTGTTACGGAAAGGAAAAGTGATGGAGCAGACGGGCGATACAAGATGAACTCGGCTGTGAAGAAACAGGAAGATGCCGACGTCCTTCCTCTTAACTGCGAAGCGACCGGCGCGTCAGTGAGGAGTTCAGAGGAATTACAGTGTGATGTTGCTTCATCCAGTTTATCTCCAACGTCCTTGTAAGCTGGAGATCGGTTGGAGCGAGAGTGTGTGATGGCGCGGAACGAAAAAAAAAGCTGTGCGGGGGGAAAAAGTTATGATCAACCTGAGCGCCATTGGGCTCCATTAAAAAGAGATTTGGCCTCTCTCTATGGTTTGAACCTAATGATGCGTCGTGTGTGTCTCGGAGGTTAAAAGACTGTAACTAAGACGGGCTGAACTGAACTGGAATCAGCCATTACGCCTGAAATACTGAAACACACACACTTCACACCACTCAGGTGTGTGTTTTGTATTTAATTGAATTTCGCCTTTGGTAAACTATTAAAGGTACCGGCATCATTTCTTTTTTCCTTAATGGTTTTGTTGTGACAGCAGAGTCGGTGGGAAGCCGGTCGCCTCATTTTAAAAACAATAACATGATGCTGATATGATGCATAAATCTTAGATATTGCTGGTTATTACCGCACAGACTGTTAAATGGTTAATGGACTGAGTTTTGATTGCATTTAGTCGCACAATTCAAGTCAACATTCACCTGTTGCACAATCCAAACCTGCTCATAAGGGGCAATTATCCTTCAAATGTGTAGAAATACCTGTTTTCTTAGAAAGAAGTTCAAAATCCTCTTAAGATTTGACAAGGTGAAGCTTAATTATCACCTTTCTGACTCTCTATTTTGCATTAAATGTAGGAGTTTTAACTCTCGGGGTCAAATCTAAGATTTCCTAACGTCACATAAGTGTTAAAATCAGAGTGTGGGTGAGCTCACACCACTGGCTGCCTCTGAGTGAACTGTGGCTCGCAACTGTTGTTGCGTCCAAACGACTCGGGTTTTTTCAACGCGTTAACCACAGAGTGCGTGCATGTTCGTGCTGCAAAGGAAGCGGCGAGATGCAACCGATGTACCACTTTAGACAGACGTGGTGAGAACTCATGGTTGTTGTTCATCAATACGCAGGATGATGTCATTTTCTAAAATTACATTAAAATGAATGTTTTTAGGCGACGCTTCTTGGTTTTTAAACCTGAGGCAAAGCTCCTCCGTACTCGATGCTCTCCCCTCTGGAGGAAATTGATCTCTTGAGTCTGTCAGGCAGCTATGAGAGCGCTGCGAGCCGCGGCGTCTTGTTACCATTCACAGGTGCGGCACGCTGACAAGCCGATGATGACAGCTGAGCCCAGCCAAGGTGTGTGCACGCACATGTGTGTCTGTTACCAGAGCTTGTGTGTGTGTGTGTGTGTTTTTTGTGTGTTTCCCCGGCCTGAAGACAGAAATTTGTCAATGGCTGCAGAGATTGTCGGCATACCTGGGATTCCTCCAGATTCCAAACAACCAGCGACAAGACAGGAGGAAGAGGGAGGCAATTAAGAGAGAGAGAGGGAGGCTTTCTGCCAGAGTCGTCCACTCGGCAGCAGGCACAGGTGCAGCTTTTCACAAGATAAAGGCTCCTCTGTTCGGAGGAACACGCCACTTTACAGCCGTGATGTATGGAGAACATTTAGACGCAGCGGGGACGAGCAGCTTTGGGGATGTCAGTTGTGCAAAAAGAATAAAATTATAATGGCTAACACTGAGGAGACCAGAGCTCCAAAAAACCCTCTCTGATGATCACGTTCAGTTCCATTTGGTTTCAGTTCATTTTAGGACATTTGGAAATGCATCAGCTTCATTTGTCGCAGTGTGAAGAATTAATTTTGAAGATGCATTTAAAAAAAACAGGAGAATGTCTCAGCGAAAGGCTAACAAAAGCTTAGCCTCAAATTTTAGGCTGTTGCTAGGCAGTTTTTGCATCGCACTGAACAAAATCTGCACAAAAGACACGTTTAATTATTAGCTTTGTCAGTTTCTTCTGCTTCCAGTGGTTGACGGTGTTACTCACAGTTTAGCACAACATGAGTATTTTACAACAGTGTAATAATAAACCCGTATGTTGCTCCATAAGGACCAGAGGGGTCACACTGAAATCCCAGGAACACCTGCTGCTTCGAGTTTTGACGGTCTGATGCGCTTATAATGATTCAGGACGAAGACCAAACGGAGTGTGTCGAAGCCGGTGATAACTGAACACACACAAATATGACATATGGGCGTCAGTGCTAACTTTAGCATGATAGGCTAACTAGCTTCCACTCGGACAACAGCAGGTTGCTCCTTTACGCTGTGATGCAAGAAGTGTCCTGGAAGATAACAGGGTTTGTTATAAAGATAAGATATAAAGATAAGATGTCCACTAATATTGTCAGAAAAGAGGTTTTGTTTGAAAAATGGAAAATTGTGCACAACAGCTGCAGTATCATTGGAGTTTATATTGACTTTAAAAAAGTGAGAATTGAAATGTAAATGTATTTAATGTGCAAAAGCCTGTAATTTAAAATGTAAACTCAATGATAAACTAATCGCTGCATTTTTCCCTGATGAAGTTTCAAACACACAAAGACAAATTTAAAAAAGCAAGACACCGGTTCAAAACTGCTCATGTGTGTTTACAGAACATACCAGCCGTGCCCTCTCTGATTGGCTGCCTGTCTTCGGACAGAGATTGCCTCATTGCAGGGACCCCAAAGTCAGAGAAAACAAGCCGCACACTTAACATGTCATTTCACCGCGAGGCGTCTTAAGAAGCGGCGCTGCAGCTGGGCCGCGGCCAAAAGCAACAGAATTCCTTCAGCCTGGAATGCCGGCTTGATTAAAATAGAAAACAGAGTCCTGCTTCAGCTCATTTGGTGCAGAAGTGTGGCACTTCTCTGCTGGTGAAGGTGCCTGTAAAAATATTGAGCCATGTTTGCCGAAACGAGGGAAAGGATTCGACTATTTAAAGGTGACTAATTTACTCCAATCAGCTTTTTTTTAAATGCAGTCATCCATATTGGACTTTATTAGAAACAAAATCCCTTATAAAACTCTGATAAAATCAACTAATAGGAGTAAAACTTCTCCTGCTCGCCCTAAATCAACTTTATGTCCGATAATAGAGACAAAGCAAGAGTCCAAATCAATGCTACAGTGTCCGAGGTCTCGTTAATACGCCGTCATTAACATTGATTTTCCTTCGTCGTTCCGATACACATGGCAGCGTTTGTCCTTCAGGAATGTTGTGTGTGCAGGTGAGTGTATAATGATGTATTTGGGAATCTTTATGTTTTTGTATGTGTTTCGCCCCGAAGAGGAAGTTCCTGTGGTGAGACGGTCCTAAGCTGAACACACACACACCCCACACACGCAAACCACTGGAAAAGCTCTGGAAAACAACTTCCTGTGGTCACCTGCGCTCAGTGACCCTGAAGAAAGAGACCCTTACAAACCAGGACTCACTGTCTGTCTCACACACACACACATACACACACACACGGACGGAGAGTGGACATGGTCGTAGCCAGGCCTTGGCTGTGACACACACAGGGGAAGGAGGATGAATGAGGCCCTCAGAGAAACTTCAGTGTGACGGGCGAGAGAGGGAGGAACGCTGCGAAAACCGAACCAATCCTTTAAATCTCGCTGACATCTTCAAACAAGCAACTTTATTTCACTTAATTCTTCTTAGAAAAACATTATTTTGAAGTTTGCTGGGATAAGTTCTCTCCCTTAAAGTGACAATGGAGTTAATTCATGAAAATCAACAGAAACTGTCGTTTGTCGTCTAATATCTGCATGAAATTACAACATGCAGCCAGTTTAAGGCGTCCGATTACACAAATTTGCCTCTTTGGCAGGAGGCTCGGCCCGTGAAATCATCATGTCTGCTTGAGTTTTCCTTATTTAACGCTGCTGGGCGGATGATTAGGTGTCTACAGCTGCGGGCAGGTTCAGCGGCTGCGTTCAAGTCGGAAAGTCGAAGTGGTTGAGTGATGAACTCGGTTTTTTATGGGAGGAGAAAGCAGGATGTTTTCACATTCAAAGGAAATTGTCGCCACTTGTAAATTTAGGGAGTTTTTATTTGCTTTAATCAGCTCAAACTGGATTTTACTTTCAAATGAACGGACTTTCCAAGCTTGAACTTTTTAGTGTTTTTATGTCGGTTGCTTCCTTTTTTGTCTGATTTAATTTAACTATTAGTTTCTTCAACTGGGTCAAGTTTGTATTTTGCAGAAACTTTGTTTCAAGTTTTCATCACTGACTTTTCAAAAACTATTTCAACTTTTTTTCCTGCACCTTCAGCTATTTCATGAGCTTAACTTCTAGCTATGTGTGTTGTGTGTTATGTACGTATTTGTATATGTTTTTTTCAGCTATTCATCCATATTTTTAGTAAACCAACATTAGGCAGCTTTTTTTCTTCTCTACTTTTTAATGGCTAATTATAACCAGGTGAAGCTTTATATGTTATTAAATCACATTTGTCTTTCTGCAGAATACCACTTCACTTTAATTCAGTTAAATTTCATTAAAAAAAGAACCTCAGCATGTTAAAAACAATACACTTCTTGGCAGAACCAGCTCAGCTTTAACACACATGATAAAAATAATCTCAAATCAAATCGACTGAAGCAGTTTTTCTCACATAAACAACCAAAATGACTCAACATTCAATGAATAATGTTACTCAATTTGCAGTATAACTTGAGACTGAGTTCGGGAGGTTAGTCAGCGGGAACTACTCTCAGCAATGTTCCTGCCAAGTGTTGGTGGCACCTGGAACATCTGGAGTAGGTGGTTATAATATAACATGTAAGAGTTCCAGGTGAAGGTCAGTGTACAAACTTCAGGCTGAGGTCGGCTAAAAATAAAACTAGTTCTCGAGAAATGTCGTCCAAATAAATCGGAGGTCAAAAGTGGCTCATTACAATTTGGAAAAAGATTCAAAATACAACATGAATGAAAAATGTAATCAAGTCATTGTTACAAAAACATGACAAATCTAAAAGATCTACATAAAAATCTTAGTTCACTTTCTTTGAGACCTCAAGTTTTTGTCTCATCCTGATGTTTCAGCACAGAAAAACTTTTCCCCCCCCCTTTTTTAAGCACTGCTTCAAATATAAAAGCAGTCAGGCTGTATTTGCTTTCAGCCCCTCGAGGGAGCAGCTCGGTCTGTCTGCAGGGTCGCAGCGATGAGCGACGACAACAAACAACAACCACAGAACACTGAAAGCAATGTTCTTCCAGAGCACTTTCAAGACAAACTTGGGACATGAAGTTGGAAAGAGCATTCACGGAAGTGGGAAATGCTGTTGCTTTGAATTATGGGAAGTGTAGGATTCCACATTTTGAAGATAGGGACTAAAAAGTCAGCACATCAGCTCCGATTCTCAGTTTTCTTTTTCAAATCTGCCTTTTGCAAACCTCCCAAACTCAGTGGCTGGAGTTTTTCTGTACCTTAGTGATTTTGTTTGCATCTTGCACATGTTTTGCACATTCCTGCTGATGGTCTCAGTGGGGTTCACATGACTGCACTGATCCTCAGATGGAGGTATCTAATAGAGAAAATTGGCAATGGGCGTGAAAATGCAGTGAAAAAGAACAAAACACAGGTTTTAAATTACTTTTATTTAAAAAATATTTACTTTTCTGATGTTTTATGAGAAGAGAAATGCATTCAGTATGTTTTTTAAGGCTGTAAGGAGCTTCATGCACAATGGAAAGAAAAACTCCAGGTACCTTTTTTAATTTTGCAGAAGGAACTGCCCTCAAGCTGTCCAATACGATCTCAGCAACATAATCCTACTGCAGTTAATGCTTTGGATTGAATACTGAGCTCCAATTTGGGGAACAGACTGATTTAAGCTGCACTTTAAGATTTGCAATAAGCACAATGCTTTTAATAACACAAAAGGCCACATAAAAAGCTACGACAAGCTCTTGAAAATATCATCTGTGTGTATGATGGCCTTCAGCCAGACACTCATTTCATGGCTTATTTTTTATAGCCGGAGGAAAACTGTCTGTAATCATATTTTTCTTGGCCTCCCCATAATCCCCTCTGTGCTAAGGAGGAAGTGACTTATCAAGGATCCGGTCAGCCTAAGCTTCATGTTACTGCCTCTTTAACCAACCCAATATCCTCTATGTGTGTGTGTGTGTGTGTGTGTGTGTGTGTGTGTTGGTGTGTGTTTGGACGTGTGTGTTTTCCATGTGTTTCTTGGAAGGAGGCTGACTGCAGCTCCTTCATGTTTGGACTCCAACAGACACCGCTGCTGTCTTAGACACACTCCGACGCATATTCACACAGCTGTGCACCCCCCCATACACATGCAC
>JAQNCA010000021.1:10670951-10684502 GCA_029783725.1 Acanthurus tractus
TTTTTAGTTTGGTCATGTCCCATAGTTAGCATAGAGGGGTAGAATTAATGAGCTGTACTGCAGTCAGCCACCAGGGGGCAATAGAGCTGTTGTGAGGCTGCCATGCTTAAAGGTAACAGTGTAGGGAAATAAGTTTTAATTACTTTAGTGGTTACCAACTTTTAATTTAAATGCAGGTTTAATATGGTCTGAAAATCTTATCAGATGCCCTTAAACGTCCACTAATAAGCCTAATCTGTATTTAGTGCTAATTAACATATGTAGAGATGCTAACATGCTAAAAAACAAAGCTGAGCATGATAAACACTGTATCTGCTTAAAACATTAGCATTGTGACTGTGGGCTTGTTGGACACAGCAGGTCTTTAAACTGAATGCAAACATCAGCATTCAAAGTGCAGACTCTCCAAGCTGCTACATGATTGCAGCCTCTTAGCACTTTTAAAATTAAAAAAGGCTGGTTATGTGTTGAGATTAACTGATTTTCAGATTTAAAAGACACGTAGGACGATATTCCTAACTGAGGACGTGCAATTTTTCATGAATTCATACAAACATGGAGAACTTTTACGTGGAAATTTGAGAACAAAGTCACACAGGATATATTTAGATCTTGAGATGAAGTAAAAGAAGTGACTCTCATCTTTGAGAGAAACTTTGTTATCAGGTACCTGTATGAGTGTTTATTGCATACACTTTTGTCACTTAGGTTGTATCTGATAGGTTAACAAAGCCACATGTTTCTCGGTTTTAATAAAGTTTCCATTGCGGGTTTGAGTGTGTCTATTTTATCAGATCATAGGTTTATTTTTGGCCGCAACCTAAATGTGTTTTTGCTCACAGTTTGACTGTTTTGATACAATCTTGAACCGACACAGAGTCTCTTAAAGGCCTAACAGATTTTTCGGCCCCTTGACCAGCGGTGTCTTCTCACATAAAATCAAGCTTTTAGACACGGGCAGCTGTGTAAGGACAGAGCGCTGAGTTAATAGCCTGAGACACCGGGGTGTGAGGACGCATCGATCCAGCAGAGACCTAAAAACACTCCCAGAGAAGCACTAAAGAGTCTCTGGCTTATATTTATCAAGCTTCTCCAAGCGGGACGGCTGAACGTGGATCAGTGGTTGGGTCATACCACCGTTTAAACTTCAATAAAATTACACGAGAGAAATGGGTCACAAATCCTCGCTGTAGCACAGCAGACCTTTAGAGACACCGCGCCATAAAAATAAGACATCAGATCATCAATGAATGGAGCTTTTTACTTAAGTGGTAAAAAGGGGAATTACATTAATATTTTATCATCTTTGACTTTTATATTTCACAGATAACAGATATCTGCTTTTTAAAGACGAATCATTCAATTTTAATGGTCCCAAACCAGTTTTGCACTCCCAGACTTAAACAATATCAGTGTGGCTTCAACGCTTTGCCTCATAAATCGTGACACTTTCATCAAATATAAAGAATTCATGACCTTGATATTATTATGCTATTAATATTTGCATGTTTTTGTTATTTTTCTCTCTTTTTTTAACCGTTAAGTTGTCTGTGTTGGTATTTAAAATAACAAAAATGAAAAAAATAACAATTCCAGTTTTAAAAAAAGCATGTTAAGGACTAAATTTTCAAATAATAAAAAAGCAAAGCTCTTTTTGTCTAAGCTAAGAAAAACATCTTCATGTTGGAGAGAGGCTCATAAATTGAAATAACCATAAACTGACAAAGGAAATGCAATGAAGTCAATAGGCACCAAAAAGGAAAAGTCATGCTTGTATTGAAGTGAAACTTTTGAGAGTTTTGAAACTGATAAGAGCTTTGACCCAAATGAGGAAAATGTGCTGAGCTGCTTTTTACGATTACTATAACCACCTTGGTGGGATATTATAAGAAGTATTTGGCTCCATCTAGTGGACTCAATGAATAGAAACTCAAGCAACGTGGTCTCATTTTGCAATGCTGTCAGTATTTAGATGATACTTTGGAAATGAACTTGATTTATTGAGCCCTATTGTGCAAAATGTCAAAATGTGGCACAGGAAGAAAGTTAGAGTATAGAATATAAGTACAGGTTTATGTTTGAGTTAAGAGGGCAACATGTTTGAAGGAGTGAAGTAAAATGATCTGGATATAGTTGACCTTCAAAAGCGGGTCATTCAATTGCCACAGGAACCTAAAAGCAAAGGTTGGGACCTGATTCTGGCACAATCACACTCAGTTTGCACCTCTCTGAGAAAATATGAAGGCTCACAGGGGTCAAAAAGCTAAAAGTATCAGGGGCCGAAACATGAAGTGCTTTAAAAGTTGAGAGCAAAACAATTACAGCTGCTTCATATCAACAAAAGGTTCAATGACTGTGTGTATTTTGAAAGTGGGTCACTTAAATAGTCTAACCCACTGAGAGCGAGCACCCTTTGGAGTGTTTTGATCCCCAGCTCTCGATTTTATTGTTTAGTTTTTATCTCACAATGCTCGTCAGTGCTGTATCCAGCAGCAGTAAGCCACTGCGTTGAGTCAAGAAGCTCTGATAAATCCACTGTATGCTCCTGTACAGCACTGCCAAGTTTCTCTTTGCCCTTAGTAGCAAAGGTTCAGCAGCCAGAAAGATGGTTGGACTTTTGGGACATTCGTTACTTCAAGCAGTTGTCGTTTGGATGTAATACTTTCAGGTCATTTCCTCTTTATTGAGCTGTGAAGTGAAGGCCAGGGGAGGTAATACAACCGAGAGTGGCAGGAGACACTGGTTGAAGGTCAGATTCACACTGAAAGCACCGAAGCAACAGCAGGAAATGAGCCTGATGACTGACTGGATGACAGTCAGTAAGTGTTAATGCTTTACACACAAGAGTAGGCGTCATACTGCTTTTATATTCATTCAGCAAGTGCATCAGAGAGGTGTCTTAAGCTACTTTAATGCAACAATCTATTTCCTTCTCTGTTATCTAATAAACTTGTGCAATGTGTGCAATGTGCAATATGTGTTGTGTTTTTGTAAGTGCAATATCTTGGAATGTGCAACGTTGACTATGTGCAATTCATTATGTTGTTTGTCTAATCACACTGTGGAGGCGTGTTGTGTGCAGCATACAAAACAAATTTCCCTATGGGGACAAAAAAGTATAACGTCGAATCATATTGTATCGTCATTGTCATGTTTGCGAAAATGGGGCAAGGAGAAGTTGTGCAATCTGGTTTCATCATCTTCGTTATATAGTCAAATGTGTGCAAATTATAAGAAACAACAATCTGCATGATGTTAAAACACAACCATAATTCATGCTTTAAGTGCAGTAAAAAAAGATTCCAACATCACATAAAACTCAACTGGCAGGCTTTTGAACTTTATTGGCATTTTTTTTGCAAGACATATCTGTCAATTTTAGTTCCAGTTACGATAAATGCATGACAACTGTTTTCAGATACAAGGATTATCTTGGACGAGAAAAAGTATGGCTGCCGTCTCATTTTTTTTCTCAGTTTTATTTACAAACAAAGAAATGTATTTGTACTAGATTCATCCTAATATTACCCCACTCGTTCAGGTGGATAAATCATGCAGCAGAGCATTAATTCATTGAGAGTTCTCGATATTGCTGAAAGAGGCTTAAGTGGGATATGACCAGAGTCAAAAAAACAAGAAAAAGCATAACAAAATAAGTTGGGCAATACTCAGGCTGTCACAGTTTAGTCTAAAAGCAATGAAACAAGACACACAATAACAACATTTTCAGTTTGAAAAATAAAAAGTGCAAAAGGCAAAATTATCCATTTGGGATGATTAAGAATTCCAGTTAAAAACTTGGATGGCTGAACTTTTTTTTGTTTATTTTTTTTAACTACCCACCACGCCAAGTTAAGCAGATTCTCAAATCATACTGTACAGAAGTTCTTCAAAGTGCAAATATTATGAATTGGCATAAGCTGGTATATACATCTTGTTTTCAGGATGACAAAAATAATTAAAGAGCACGTTTTTTTTATTTTCTTCATCCAGTCAGGCTCCATTTTCTTGGCGAACAAGCTCACAGGCTACTCGTACTCCATTCACACTGGACAGCATCACCTGACTACATCTGAAATTGTTCTGTCACATGATTAAAGGTGTTTCCTCCACCTTCCCCAAAGGAGCTGAACACTTTTCCCGCTCCATGAAAAAGAAAAAGAAAGCAAATTTGAGCCTAATCTAAATCATAAAAATCCCAGAGAGAGATCCACATGTTGGGTTTCTCCAGATCATGCACAACATGCAGAACCAGTCACATTTGAGTTGGTTTTATTGCATTTCGTTCTCCTCTGACTTGCCTTTTAATTAAAAATCATCTTGTTGGCTAGTGTGTACAGAGCACACACACACACACACACACACACGCACACACTCACACACTCACTCTTAACTTACTTATGATTTTACACTGTGCAGCTTGTTCAGCTTTCCAACAAATAACAACCTGATCTCAATGTCTGATGTCTAAACAACTCAACTACGTCTATTCCATGATCACAGGACTTTACATCCACGTTTACTTTAGGTCATTACAAGTAACTAGATTGCATACTTTTACTCCTCATGCCTGGCACGTGACAGCTACTGGACTGTATATAAAATGCTAATTATCAGCTCCGTTTCAACAGCACCGAAGCAGGAGCCGCGTGCAAGGCTTGACCTCCCACGCGGCCCCGCCTTTGGGCCACTTTCCTCCGATCGGAATGGAGCAGCCTGTGGCCTAAAAACACTGATTTATCCGAGGAGCCTCCGCTGACAAGCTGCACTCCTCTGTAGCACGCAGATACTGTTTTACCAGATGTATTTGGCAATCGGTGTAGAGTCAGAGAAGAAAAAAATAAAGCGGTAACATAAGTTTTAGAGATGAATGCGAAGATTTGTTGTGACAAAAATGTGTCTTTTACTATAAAATGTGGAGGAGAAGAGAAATATGTTTTGGTTTTGGTAGCTAGGCAGGCGTATTTGAAGCATTCTTTTCATTTTTATTTGATTCAAACAGAGAAAATGCCAACCAGTGCAGCGGGAAATGTAGCCCTCCTTCACAAAAAATGTCACGCTCGATGAACATTTTTACTGCATAGGTCAGCATGACAATTATTTAAAGGCAAAGACAGGAAAAAAAGCAACTTCTGGAGATGTGTTTGTGCATATGTATTCATTTCAGGTTCTGTCTGCTGTGTGTTTTTGTAAATGTCGCACATTTCACCAACTTTGATTGACTACCTGGCCTTTTTCTTTGTGTGAAACAGTTTTTTGTAAATGCTGGTTTGTTAAAACAAGCATTTGTTCAAAAGCTCAGCAATAATAGAAGAAAAAAAAATCTGTGGTTTCCTGTTTAGCAACTTCATCCAAAGTCCAATGACACTTTGTTTTTAAGTGATTGGGAGTTTCCACTCCATTCCAAGCAAAAGGTCAACAGCAGTCTGAAGCTGTTTGCCTTAAAAACACGAAGCGCATCAGGGTCTGTGATATGTAAACTGATCAATGCATATTTTTGGTTTTCCCTCACACATGCACATTTGCATGCCCTTAAGACAGAAATCCTCCATCTTGCCTCTTGGTTTTGCAAAGGCAGAGATGTTAGCAGATGGAATTTGGTGAGAAAAAAAAAAGGGGGGCTGAAAAATGCTACATCGCAGATTAAGTAAGACTTGTTCACAAAAAAACCTGAACTTAAAAAAGTGGAATGGCAAAGCTAGCGCTGAAAACTGTTCAAGAGACAATTGTGTTGTGCAGTAAGTCAGAGTGAATATACAGAAGTACAAACAGGCTGCACTCGGTTTGAAATCCTTACATAATTTGCGTCGCAGAGTGTCGGAGACAAACAAGGCAAAAAGTTGGAGGGGAAATCTGAATATCAAAGGCTCGGAGTACGTTTTCACTTCCTACATGTTTTCTATTTTAAAATCTAGAAATGTTTTCTCATTCAATCATGCGCTGATAACACTGCTGTCACTGTTAGTTTACACAGCGAGAGCAATATTAGCGAATTAGCTTTTATTTGTACGCATTTCTTACGTTTAAGACATTGTTTTATTGTGCTTTTATTGAGGGTTTCTGCATCTGTAAAAATACTGGGTGTCTCATTTTGCACCAACCCTCTTCATATCAAGAGTTTACTTGAATTTGCCTCAGGTGACTCGGGTCATGCGTCTTAAAAGCACTCCTACTCTTAAGAGACATGACACATTTGCGGGGCTGCTTTCTTTCACACAATCCTAGAGCAGTAAGGAGCTTTGAATCAAAGGAAAATGAAAAACAAAAACAAAGCCAGGGAAGAGATCATCTGATCATCAAAGACTTGTTTGTCGGCTCGAATCGGAAGCGGGGGCTTCAGAGTGAGTCGTGTTATGCTTTTAATGAGACTGGTAACACTTTTCTCCCTACTTCTTTCCTTCATTCCTTCCCCGTCACCACTCTTCACTGCAAGGCTCCTCGGTCAGGTCATTCGAGGGGGAGGGAAGCAATTTCACATTGGAAAGGAATGGTGATGGTGTGGAAACCTGTGGGAAATTAAACACCATCATCAGGACCTGCTGCAATGTGGAATTTGAATTTTATCAATTTTTCATAGGAGATTTTACTTTATACCTTTTAGTAGAGGAAGAAGAGGCGTGTTCTGTGAGACGTGGCCATATTCTCTGACATGTTGCGGACTTTAAGGTAGTTAACAAAACCCCTGAAGAAGAGCAGGAGACCTACAGAGGGAGGCATCAGTTCATATCACATCACAGATTTCAATTGAGGAGACAAGGAGTAATGATAGATCACTACAAAACACTCACCGAGCAACAGGAAGATCCACCAGAGCCAGTATTGACCATTGAAGTAGCCGGTGAAGTAGTCAGAGAACTGCAGAAAGAAAGACAAATTCATCATTTTCAGGGTTTTTATTCATGATCAAACAAATAAAGTAGTTAACCGGGTTTTAATGAATAACATTAAACCAAATTTAACATACATGGTTTTGGTCTGAATACGAAATAACCCTATTTATAAAGTGCCAACCCCCTTTTTGTCCAACACCTGTTTGTGGGTAATTTGTATCTTATAATCAGGCCAGTACGATAACCATCATGCTGCATTATCTGGGCCAAAAATTCAGCTTAGATACTGAAAGAAAAACAGCAGAACTTACTCTGACAATGAGAATCCATTTGATGAGCGAAAGGCCGAAGCCGCAGATGGCTCCGTACCGTCCTGCGATGGTGTTGGTCAGGCAGAAGGACAAGCAGAACCCGATCCAGTTGAACAGGAAGGCCACTGGAGGGTCGAAACAATTCACACACATTAGATGATTTTACTTTACAACAACAAAAACAAAATGCCATGACAACTCTTAAGTCTTGTATTTACAAAGGACCAATTAGTAACATTTTATTTTGAAATTTGCTCCGGGTATTTTCAAAATTGAAGCAAAGGTAATAAATTTGATAAAAATGCTGAACAGTAGATTTGTCAATTAGCTTGACACTGCAGTAAAACCATGTGTGTTGACAGATTGGTGTATGATCCATTACTCATGGCCTTGGGTCATGGTATCATCAAACAGTCACTCGCATTGCTGACGAGAGTGTCACAGCAAACACTCCTTCTTCATGTTTTAACAGACACACTGAAAAAGGTTTACACAAACTTACTGAAAAAGGCCAACATGAAAATTCCATCATTCCCAACTCGGAGCTGATCGGCGTCGCTGAAATCGTCTCTGGGAGGAAACTCATCATCCTAACATGGATACACACACACAAACAAACACATTTGGATATGACAAATACGTTTGGCTAAAAATATGCAGGAACAGACACACCTACTGGGCAAAGTCAGCAGAGGAGTTGCAAAACATGCCCACCCTCCCTCGTCCTGAAAGGTATTTCTTTTATGGGGGTAGAATCTTGATAATATGCAATAAAATCTAAAATGTACTTGTGACATCAACCTGGTGAGCCATTTAGTTGAGAGATTTAGTCTAATCTGGTGGATAGAAACCTCCAATAAAACCTTCAGCAACTGATGTTGTTTCTCACTTTATAAAGATTATAAAATTCTGACTTTATAACTGTCATTTGTTTTGTCAAGAGGGCGGAGTAGTTCAGCTGTAGCAGCTCTGAGGCAAATCCAACCCTTTGGACTTGCAAGTCAAATGAGACAGACCAAGGGAATAGCTTGTAAATGTTGTTATGCAACCATGCAACAGTGATCATCCTCACCCGTGGCATCACCTCAACGGTGGAGGCAGCCATGGCAGCGGCTTTGGCCTTCTCTGCTTCGTCATATGTGGGCAGCGAGGTGGCGACGCTGTAGGGCGGGGGCACTGGGAAGTCACCCTGGAAACTAGTCTCTGTGAAAGAGGAGGAAGACTTGGTTACAAAGAAAAGAAACGGGGCCTGCGTACAGCAAGAAGCTGCCAGGAATGTGGTCATGCTGTCATGGAAATGAATGCTGAATCATGAGTATAGACACTCCAAAAAAGCCGCCACAAAACCGCTGCTGCTACTATTTTAGGAAGCATGCAACCACACTTTGGAAAAATTAACTTGCAGCTAAGAAAAAAGGGAACTTTTAGATGTAGACAGAACCAAAAGTCTTGCTGTGGATCTTTAAATGAGAGTGCTTTAAGGCATACCTGGTGTTGCAGCAGTTGCTCCCAGGTCAATGGAGGCGTACGGAGGTGGAGGTGCCTCCGCCTCCCCCTGAGTCCTCAATCCTGGTGCCTCCACTGCTGCTGCTGCTGCTGCTGCTGCTGCAGCAGGCTCTGGGCTGGCCTGGGCCTGACTCTGCTCCTGGCTGGATGTAGCAGCTTGGGCTGAGGCAGAAGTGCACGGCTGCTGCTCGCTGGTCGAGGCCTCTGAAGAGTCATCCTCATTGTGCAACTGGAGGAAGATTATGAGACGGGGAGGGGGGGGTTAGAGGAATGGGCAGAAGCAGATCAGCTGAACAGTCACTCGGCTCGAGGGGATGTTCACGCTGTTCCAATTTCTAAAACTGGCATCAATCTTTTACTTTCTGCTCTGCAGAACAGACATCTTTCTAAAGCTGAGCAAAGTGCAGCTATCTCAAGATGGCCATAAAATATGGACCCTACTTCTTGCGAGCTGACACATCAGAATGCAAGCTGGTGGCTGCCTTTGAACAGAATTACAATGCAATGCAAGCCAACCACTGATAAAAACTTCACTGTTTTCTGTTCACTCTTTATGAGAAAGGTAGCAATTTATTGTCAATGCAAGCTTATGCTAACAGAACACGTCCTGTTGCTACATGTGGTGGCTTTTATTGTGCAGTCAACACAGGATTACAACTTCAGCTGCTATGTGGGAGACTGCTTGGATATAATCACTGTTAGTGGATGCGTTTCTGCTGGGCAGGGTAAAAGCTGCGCTGTTTGCCCTCAGCAGAATGTTTGACAGGCCTGCATCAGTATGTCAGCAGACGAAGGTCCCTGGAAAAATGATACACATGTAATCAGTAAATGAGTGTCCCTGCCACAGCTGAGAGTCGGTTGTGGACTTAAGTACATTAATTTTCGTCACGCCAAAGAGCCAAACGCCTTCTGAAATTACAGAGGGGAGATGGCAACACGGCTACAGAACAGCCAGCAGGAAGTATTGGAAGGCAAAGTGATTCCTCCATATTTTCTCTGCCCCTTGTGAGTTCACTTAAACTCAGACAGATGTCAGCACATTTCGTTGTGTTATCTTCTGCTGTATGATGATAATAACGATAACACTGACACAACTGAATAAAACTTTTTTGTTTTTCAACCCCATGATAGCAGGTCAGAAATCCACAGCACTTATAAGGTTCTAGTTTCACGGTTTATGCACTGGCCTCTCATTTTAAGGTTTGTGCTTTCTTATCCAGCAGTAACAGATAAAAACCCCAAGCTAATCACACCTCAAGCCGGGCAATATCACCGTACATAGGAATGAATCCACTGGTAGAGATTTGACAATACCATTTCCACTTGGGGAGCTATTCCTACAGTCCCTTCAATGCACTATAACCTTGAACTTATCAAGACATTACCAGAAGGAGCTGTATGTGAAAATGCAAATGTCTGAATCAGTGGAAATAGAGATTAAAGGGACTTTACCCTGCCTGTTCCTGAGTACAAAGTCGATGTATTATGTGAGCCAGAGTATGAACTAAGCAGGTCTTTGCATGGCAAATTCACAGTGCACAAGCACGTTTCTTGATTGGACACTGGAACATCAGTTCACTGTTATGAGGAAAATTTTATCTACCTTCTTGTGTTTACACTCACAGTGTTTTGTACGCTTGTAATTTACTTTTAAAAACTGTAAAACTTTATTTGTTCTCATTTGAAATAATGTTACTTTTCTGTTTAGAGTCTTTTGTTTTTACCTTAACTTTTAGAGTGCTTGTTGGAAAGCAGTTGTTTTTATTTGTAGAAAATTTCCAAGCAGAAGAAGAATATAGTCAACAGTAGAACAGTAGGGTATGGTTATTTTAACCTAACAGGATAATTACAATGTTATTGCATATGCCACTACTATTTAACTACATTAAATTACATATGCAGTGATAGTGCAGTTTTGCTTTATCGCCCACCTCTAGTTACACTGCAAACAAAAGCAATGGGCCCAAAGTGGATGAGCAAGTTCGGCCTGTTTACAGCTGTAGAGCAAATATTTAAGCAATGTAGGTGAAAAAATAAGTGACAGCTGTTCAAGTTGATTTCTGTAACAAGGGCACGAAACAGCAAACACAAAGTTCAGGTTAGGATGAATCAGTGTTCTGTTGTTCTGCTGATTAGTGTTGATTTACCAGACATTATTCTAACATTTCAGTCAAATACCTTCATCGAGTTAGCTTTGGCGGTCTGATCACCAAATACTTGATCAGACCACAAAACATAGCTTTACTACTCCGTGATGTACAACCAAGGCAGAGGAGAAAAGGTTGCTGTGGTTGGGCCTCATTGCTGGAGGCAACTTTAGTTTTTGTTTTTGGTTTGCTTTAGTTCAGACATGAAGTGCACAGAAGCCTTAAATCCACGATAAATATTTATGAAGACAAATCATTTGTGTTATAATTACAAGTTAAGTTCGACGAATCATGTAATGGCAATATTCTTGTTGTGGGGAAACACCCTCTGTAATGACAACTAACGTCAGTGTGATAAACTGAAAAGGCAAATGTGACTAATAAACTAACACAGAAAATTGATGAATCACTATGAGAGAAATCCAGACACAATTCAAAGGATTCTTGTTTTTCACCATGCTGATAAACTTCTTAAAAAAAACCACCAGAGCAAGGTCGATGTGCAAGGCAGAGAGTAAATGAGTGGCCGACGACTGGCTCGAAATCAAGGACAAAGCATAACGCACACCCTCGCACAGGCGATTACATAAGATCTTAACAACATAGCCACAAGCCTCCTCATGTGTAAAAATATATCTAAAATTCATGCAGGCCTGCTCAGAGCAGCAGGGTTTCGCTTTTGCAGTTATCTGGGCATTACTTAAAGAAGAAAAAGGGCAAAATGTGGGGAGGGATGAAAAGTGTTAAAGCGTGGGCGTGATGACATTAAGATGGAGCTGTCTACAGACCACAACATCAGATAACGTTTAATAGTTTCGGCTGAATTAGTTGAGATGTACTGCTTCTCTTAAGATTCATTGTCCAGAAGTTGTGCTGTATTATTGTTATTGTACAAAATCTGGATTATTGCTGAAATCTGCACTTTGGTCAAGCTTGAAATGTTGGAGCGCAACCCTGATTTGCTTTGGCTCAGACCGAATCCTGTGGGATTATCACTCACATAGCCAGAGCTGCAGGAATCAGAGCACAAAGAAAACTTTATCTCAAATTGGCCAGAACAATTTCCAAAAAATCCCAAAAGTTTTAGCCGTTACTGTTACTTTACAAGCCTGGGATCATTTTTACAGAACAGCATTAACCTTCGTATTTCAAGTAAGTTAAAATCAAATCTTCAGCAAGTTGTGATGCCAGTTTACTCGATTTCCACACCGATTTTCATCTAAAATGAATACATAATAAATTAACGTATTGGGTATTTCATTAAATGCCTTAAAAAGAAAGAGGTGTAAAAAACCATACCTACTGAAAATTACTTACACGTTTGTAAATATGTACTAAGAATGACATTTTCTTTGCACTCTTAACTGGAGTGTTTGCAGTGTTGCAAGTTATAATATCATGTGGGTAAGTAAGTAAAGCCACATAGTCAAATGTAAATTTAATCATGGCTTAGCCTCCAAACAAATTTTCCTCGCATTAACTTATCATTACAGCTGGGCTTGTCGAGCTTTCTTTCAGCTTGTAAGTAGCCTTGTAACTCCTACATTTGTCAGTTAACATGTAAATATGTATTAATTAAGATGCTATACTGTGTTACAGTCAACACAATTAATTAGCAAGTTAACTTTTAAGGCCTAACGTCACAAAAATTAATCTAGGCTAGCTAGCTGAGGTTAGCCTCGCTTATGCGGAAGTGCTAACAAGCTAACTGCCAAACCAAAACAACAAAAAAGGAAAATAAACAAAAACATAAAACAGTAAAAGTAACCGATTACAATCAAATTACGAATCACAGATAATTTATACGCCTCCGTGTTGCATAATTTCGTGTTATTAAGTCGTGAAAACTGGGCAAAGCCCTCCTCTGAGCTCGGCCTTGTTTCCTGTCACAGGCAGGCCGAGCTCGCAGTCGCTGTTTTGATCTCATCCGTCCGACACTCACCACTTGGTAACGGCTTGCTGGGTCCATCCCGACGATATTCAGCTGGCAGGCAAGCCAGCCGATAAAAAAGACAAGGGGAAAAAAATCTAAGTTGTTGCCCCTCCTGCGTTTGAGTAGCGGAGAGGAGATATTTCTCTCTAAGAAGGTTAAAAAGCTTGTTTGACACCGAGCGGAGAAATGGCTGCAGCCTCGAGCGCACTCGCTGAGGGAAATACCGTTGTTGGTGAAACGTTGGATCAAAAGAGCCGAGCTGCTCAGAAAACCCCAAACTTCCGATTAAGTGTTTCAAATTAAAATATAATCAAATGTCTCCGTTTATACTTCTGTAATAACCAAGTTATTAGTAATAACTGTTAAACCGCATGATTTCTACTTTTAAAGTTTTACTCAAGTTACTCAAGTTATGTTTGTCAAAATAAAGTATGCTATTACTTTTGTAGTGTGGCTACTTTAAGGCTGTAAAGTTGTTACTCAATTAATACTACAACTTTGTTTAATTATTAGCAAAAACCTGCAGGATTTAAGGTTTCATTTGCTCAAAATGGAGGCAGTTTAAGTTGGTTTTATTGGTGAAATCTATCAAGTAATCAAATCAATGAAGTGCGCAAGAGCAAGTTTAATGTTCTTTTATATTTAAAATTTTAACATAGAGACATGATTTTTTTAACTACCCGAAACCCTTTTATATTCTAAAGGGAACATTTTTTTCAGCTTAGTTTATAGTTATTTTGTTTTTTTTCTCTGGGTAACGTTAACATCACCTCATATTAGCTGATCATGTGTTTTGCATGTAAAATCTCTAAATTATAGTACTT
>JAQNCA010000021.1:10692904-10704714 GCA_029783725.1 Acanthurus tractus
TTAAAAACCAGGTGATAATTCTGTGGGTTTGTCACGATAAGTTAACCCTCTTAAATTACACATAGAGTTCTGATGCATTGTAGCGTAAAAATGTGAAGTATAGCAGCTTTAAAGAGCCCTTTGAAAGTAATTGCTAAATGCTGCCATCAAACCTGTAAGATAAAAGTACAATGTTTACCTCTCGGATATACTGAAATGTAAATTAAAAGCCAGAACCTTTGCACCATCAGTAAACTCTCTGGTTACATACAGTGGTTAATACTTTATCCAGTGATCTATGAGCTAATTGGATAAGAATCCAGTCTTCTGTCAATATCAATTTGCCTCTTTATCATATTTAGGCTCTTTGAAAGACTGCTTGTACGTGTTATTTAATAAGACGCCTTTAATTTACATCAGATGATGCTGTGCACTAAATCAAATAGCCTGACGCTGCTGTATCCTCCAAAGAGATGAAAACATCTGCACTGCTACAGATGCAGAGATGCAATCCTGTTTAATTAAACACAGATTTCTGTGTTATTGCAACAAATGTGAAGCTGGGACATACAAAGCCTTCCTCTGCAGCCTGACAAGGCACAACAGTGGTCAGTATTCCCTTTAATCTCCCTCCAAAGAGCCTGTTTTTTTCTTAATAATTATTGCAGAGAGCAGATGTGACTTAAGATACGAGTTAGTTGTTTCTGGGTCATACATAATAGGACATGTTGTTCTCTGTAGTATTGAACTCTTGGGGAATTGCCCTTCTAAATGTTTAATGATCGAGGGATTATGCAGCAGCCTCTCTCGCGAAAAAAAGTTTATAAGGACTCCAAGGTTTGTTGGAGGAAGTATGAGCCATCAAAATATTGTCTTGTACAGTACGTCCTTGGCTGCCAGCTGACTCCAGGAAGTGTGTCTTACAAAATAAAAGACAGGTTGCGATGAGAGACAAGAAGAGTAGATGCATGCAAGAGGGAGTAATGAGTGACAGTGCTGCGATGAGGCGAAGAGAACGAGCTGATACGCTGCTGCCGCTGTTGTGTACCATTGAGTTCATAAAACAGAAAGGCATCATCAAAAAGCACACTGAAGAGTGAATGTATTCCCCCAAGTCTCCGAGACAGTCTTTTGATGCTGAAACAGACTTTCTTTCTCTCTCCATCCTTGCCTTCTCCCTCCTACTCTCTCCCACGCTCCCTCCATTGCTCGCCATGCTGTTGATGAATTAAAAGAAAGTATGTCAGCTGGCAGGCAGGGAGGGGAGAGAAGAAAGGAAAGAAGACATCAGAAAGAATTCATTCAGTGAGTTTCTCAACAAGAAACCCGGGCTGAGCGAGTCTTCGCCGCCTCGTGAGTTTTATCCGCGGCTCGAAGGCGGTTATTTGGGTCAGCCATCGGGGTCAAGAACTCACCCTGATCTGTCTACTCAGCACTTACAACAAGGGTCAACAAAAACACACACATATATAAACACACACACGCCAAAAGGACATATATTGACAACTGTTTTCAGATTTGCATTAAAACAACTTGGCCTCGGTGATCATAAGGGGAGTTTTTTAACAAGTAGAACAAAACACACATGTGCTGCATGTAGGAAGCCCCGACTGTGGAAGCTGCTGTTGCTATGCGACTGATGAGGGCTTGTTCGGAGTACCGTATAGCGCCGCTACGCTCAAAGTTGAAATGTTTTTTATCTCGCAGCAATTGATGGTCTGAGTGCCACAACATGGCAGACTCTCAGTACTGTACGTCGTGAGCAAGCACTTCAAATTTCCATTCAAAACGCAGCAGAAAAGAAGTGGGTTGTTTTCTTTTTTTTTTTGGTGAACTGGGTTAATGTTCCCGGCGTGAACGCAGCCTTTCAGTGGATTATGAAACAGATTCTGCTCCCAGAAGTTCAGAGTTTTAATGGAGCACCCAACTTTTATTCAGAGTGAGATTATGTAACTTTAGCGAAAACAGGTGACAGTTCGCTTGATGTTTAATGCTAATGATAAATATGAAAACATAATGTCGTACTGCAGCACGACTGAAGAAGAAACAAGCTAAGTCTGGTTAAAGTTTGCTAACATTTGCTAGCAATCTTTCGATAAGTTCTGTCATTGGAAGCCTCGAAGTGTGATTTTCAATAAGCCCTGACCAAAATGGGCAATATTCTAATTTACATTGAATTTATTGGGATTTTTGTTGTTGTTTTTGTTGATACTAGCTAGCATAAGTTCATTTATATCCCTTAATTGTTACAGAGAAAGTTGCATGTGTCAACTGATGCTTAATTTTGACAGAAAGTGCTGCTTTGGCATGATTTGCCTTTTGAAAGAAGATAAATGAAGATGTCCTTGACAATCTTTGCTCTTGACAATGAAAATGGATGGATGAACTCACACATTTTGCCACCTCATAACAATCCTAAACCCTTGTGTTTAATTTGCAATATGGCAACCGCTGCATGCAAGGCTGCTAGTATCAGGCAGCATCACATGTTGAAACATGCTAGTTCCCGCCTGGTGGCACCCCCCAACAATAAGGAGGATTATTATCCCGTCACATCAACGGTCCTGACAGCTGCTTTTTATTTCTGTTGCTTGTTATTTCTGTCCTGCATGTTATTTTTCTTGAACGTTTCGCTGTTGTTGCGACCCAGTTTCTCCGTTGTAGTAATAAAAAAATTATACCTAATCTCTATCTGATTCAATTTGATACATATAATGATTAAATATTCATATTCCTTCTAATTGCTCTTTTATGAAAGCAATAAGTCACTCAGCTCGGTGCTTCAGGTCAGGCCTGCCCCACCAATCCCCCCAAAAAAAGTAATGATGCCTTCTGAGGTTTATTGTCTGTAAATGAAGAGCTATGATTCGTGTACAGTTCTGACATTATTCATCAACGCATCCCCTGAACGTCTCAGCCTCGTCGTAACTCTCTGAGCAATCGTACTGATCCAGATCCTTCGCTCTGGCACTTAAAGATGTCAGGCCTCCAGGCTTCGCCTTTATCACTCCAGTTTCCACTTGCCACATTTTTAGATTTCCATGTTTTTTTGTTCCTTTTTTCAAGCCTCAGCATCAGGATCCAGACTGAGTCGATAGGATCAGAATGAGTGATGGTAAGGCAGAGAGAGACAGAGGATGCTGCTTGGAAAAAAATACAGTTTTTCTTTTTGTTCCCATAACCTTTGGTTGACTTTTGTTTACGACCCTCTCGAGTGCTTTTTATCAGCGACTTGGCATCCTGTTTGCCCGAGGTCATCCATTGATACCTTTGTCATCCACTCAACAACCGCCACATTCCTTTGAAACACCTGGAGGGACCGTGAGCTGTGAAATGAACAGGAATCCTTTATTTATATGTTTGGATGCTCCAAAATAAGGACGGGGAGGGGGGGGAGGCAACCAAAAGAAACAGACACAATTGAAAAGAAGAATTATATTATTTTTATTCCTCTCAAAACTGAGTGTAGGGATGATCTGGGGACCTGGTGTGCTAGTAACGGTTTTGACAGCACAAGAAGTCTCTGGCAAATCTGTGCTTTGGTTGCGTGATGGCACAGAGGCAAGAACTGTATGTACTGTGAGTAGGAAGGTAGCAGGCAGGTACGGCCGGATAAACAAACACATCTAGTGGATTGGCTTTAATAAACCTCCTCCAAAGCTTTTAACACCCGGTTGCAAGGCGTAGTTAGTAGGTGTTCACTCTTTTTCTGCCCCCATCATCGAGATCTAACCCTCCAACCATCCTAATTGCCCAATGTTTGGCCTTGTCTTCCCCTTTAGCCCTCATGATTGGCCGGGCCTCATTATAGCATCTTCTTACTGCCAGAAGAGTGACTTCTTTCACTGTGTGGGCTCGCACATGTCCTAGAGACAAAATATGTGCCTTTTTATCAACAACAGCTCCATTCACATGCCTCCCTCAAACTGCTGAACAATGATATTCTTTAACGATTATTTTATGATAAATAGTGAAATATACCTCAGGGTTAGAACCCCTATATACATTATAAAGGCTCCAAAGGAAAGAGATTAAAAATCTACCCCACGTAGCCCAAGGGACTCATATAGCACAGAGAGGTAGAGGGGAATTGGAAAGCCAAGCTCAGCATTTTCTTGAGTGATTATGCATAAATAGTGTGTGATAAAGCCAATCTATATTTTCTCTACCTGAAATGCAGGGGAGGGGATCTTTGCTCCAAGAGGGAATTCCATCAGGCAGTTTTCTCACAGCGGCACTCTTCTCATTTCAATGCTAAAAGAGGTTTTTTATTGATCTACAGCCATTCCTTTTTTTTTTCAAAACCGAGAAAACATTGCATATAAGTCAAATGTAATGTGAAATCTGATGCATCTTGCCACTGTGGAATGGGTCTTTTAACTTCCTGTAGATTTAAAGCAAAAAAAAACACCATTTGCAAATGCTATCTTTGTTTACACCACCTTTTTCAGCTATGGGTGACTCATCCAGATTAAATTATTGAGTAAATAAGATGCTACAGTGTTTTAAAATTGCTTTATCCTGTGCACTTTAAAGGGTCCCTTCAGCAATTTAGTGCTTCACATCTATAAAGTTCAATCACTTGCACAGGACAGATTTAGAAAATGAGTGCTAAAACCCTTTGCTGCGGAGGTCGGGAGCCTGGGATTTCATTCCTGAAAGCTCCAAAAACACTGGATCCAACATTTCCTATAATGCAACTTGATGGTGTCGTGCCATACATCATACTGGCTCATATGGATGTCTTGCAAAGGTCATGGCCACACTTCTGTTCTGAGATCTTATAGATATTAATACATTTTTTGACAAGTTTGAAAGGTTCTTTTGAATTAAACAAGCCCCTTTTTTATTGACATGCCTTATAATTAGTGTAGATACCTTAATAAATTTCAGCTGCTCGATCACCATGCTGTCATACCCCTTCAGTCCTCCCCCACTGAGTCAATGCCTCAACATAAAGGCCAGACCTTGGTTATGCGGACATATAGATGCATATTTGACTGATCAGGTAGCATTCAGCTATGTTTTGTCCTTAAATAGCCACCTTGCTGATAGCAAACTGTGTGATCAGCCATGTTTTTTATGCTGCTATACTATAAGATTGTATTTCACCAGCCTCCCATTCAAGCTAGCTAGTCAACGGCATCATTTAGCTTTTTATCACATTTACAGAGATTATTCATTTAAAATCTCAATGTGAAACCTTTTGTTATTAATGTATTTTGCTAGATTCAAGCACCTTTCCGGCAGCTGCATCTTTGCTCAGCTTCCAGTCATATCGACATCTAATGCTAGGAAACAAAGTCTGGTTTTTCTTTCATTAATCAGTACATTCAGCTCTCTGCAGCTCAGGCTTCATGTCAGTTGGACTTTGCTAACAATAGCACCGATGCAGTTTGTTGTTTGAACCACCGCCTCTGCTTTGAGCTCCGTGTTCAGTAGGTGTTTGTTCAGCAATTTCAAACATGTTTCATTGTTGTCACCCATAGTAAAAGTAAAACCCACCACATTTGTTCCCAGTGGTATCTCTTTAGTGGTCTCACAGATGCTACTTTATTTGAGATAGACTTCCTAATGAATTGCATTGCTTGTCTTTCTTACTTTTACCCAGGGGGCGCTGCCCATTGTTCCAAAAGCCCATTATTATGAAACCACAATTGTCCGAAAAAGTCCCACAGGACCCAAAGCCCTTGAAAACAAACACCCATTGCTCAGAAGGATTACTGCGAATAAAACACACTCCACTTCGATTTTTTTTCCCCCTTGAACCTCTTTACTCCACCTCTGATTGGCTGCTGTTTGTTGGTTAGGGTTAAAAAGAATTCTCTAGTTCAAAGCCAATCAGATGGGGACACTGTTTGGACTAATGGGGATGCAGAGTAATGGATCGCTGACATGATGGCATTGTACCATACAAGCTGTTCTTTCAAGTAAATTACATGCAATGTATTATTAACAGTAAGTAGTTAACCCAGTTTAGTTGTCCACATTGATATACATTAACAGCAGGGCTGGCTACATCAGTAGTATATGCATGCTGAGATATGAATCGAAGTGTCCCATCTTTGTTGAAATTTAGTTAAAGGTTTGCTTTAGGAACTATTTTGAAATTTTATCCAACATCTAAGTGTCTAAACCGGACAGTGAACAATATATCACTGTGCAGGAATGTACAGCTTGAGTTTTGGAGAGTGTTTTGGACTTTTTTTGCTTGGTGCTGCTGCATAATAAACCAAAATAGAGGCTCTAAGTCACCATAAGATAGTTTCTTTTCTCTAAACACCCCAAACAGAAAAACACAAAAAATTTACTGATAAAAACTAAATGACTGTTGATTAAAAACTAAACACAAGTTAACAATCAAACTTTGCATCAAAATCAGGTGCTAAAAAAGACAGTGATAAGATCGTCGTCTTAATAATAGCACTGTTATGAAAGCAGAAATAATCCGATTGGATGTAACCTCAATAGTTTGAATCGAAAGACCTACATTTTATCTGCTAAGAAAAGTTAATTGCATGCTGATATTGTCAAGATGGGAAAATATCCCTTGAGCAGTGAAGATTTAGATATGAGAAAAAGTTTACGAAGTTTTCATGCTACTTTTGCTAAACTTGTACTGACGATTCGCTCAGGAAATCATGAACTTTGTGGCAATTCAGTGCAGTGTAGGATGGAAAATTGACGGGTCAGGATGCCCAATAATAACCTCCACCTCCACAGTGTGTTTTTATTCTCAATCTTTATTTATCCAGGGAATGACTGCACTCTTATTCATCAACACTCTCAAACATATTCATACACGAAAGATGCCCAACTTAGAGTCGCTAAGTCCTCAACTGTCACTGAGTAGCTGCACTGGGGACACCTGTACAGGTGAAGAGGAGATATTGCAAGATCTTTTCATATGTACAGGCAACATTTATTTATCATGTCAAAATTCTCAGGCTTTATTAAAGTGTCATGTATGATTTATGGGATGTTTGAAGTGGCCATTTATTTTATTATCTTGCTATACTTGTACAATGGAGATTCTGGAGTGTCATGCATGCTCACGATACCAAATACACAGGTACAATGTATATAATTTATTTGATGGTTTAACATGATAATCTATTGAAAAAGGAAGAGAAACATACAGAGATATACAGTATAAATCTAAGCCTAAATACATTTTGTGGCAGCACAGAACATTTCACATTCCATTATGGGACCAAGGCCATACAACACCTGAAGTCTTTGATAACTTTTTTTTTTGTGACTTTTTTCTTTTTAAAGTAGGCTCACATGGCATAATGTCATCTCTAAAATGAGCAGTTGGCAGCTCTCATGAGTGATTTTTGCAAAATATCTTTTTAAAAAAGTCGCCCCAAGTTACGAATTGTAGTTGCATGCATGATAAACAAGTATCTAGAGTTTGTAACAGTTACTGTCTCTTTCACTTTTTGAACTGCACTAATGAGTTTGGTCATTTGAAAAAAAATGATTCGGACAATGTCCCACTGCAAAAAAAAACGCATTTTAAATCTCATCACATGACCCCAATCATTTAAATCAAAGCGAACTGGAAAGCCAGGAAGATTTTTTTAGGACCATTTTGGAATAAACCACCAAACTACACAAAGCAGCTTGAAACGTCTTTGGACACACTGGTTCAGTGACTTTAACACATTCAACCTTGAATGCAGGAGATCACAGATCATTGCTTTGTGCCCAAAACCGAAGTCAAACCATCCTCTTAATGTGTGTTCAGACAGAAAGCTTGTGCCATCGACAGAAATGCATACTAAGTCAATGGAAGGACGTACAAGTTGAAAATGGTAAATAAAATTGTGCACATGCTGCTTTACAGATTTACAGAGATCAAAGTAAAATGAAAAGGCTGCAGGGCAGAAACAGAACTGCAGTTTCTGAGTTCAATCAGAGGCTGAGCTGGACGGAAAAACACAAACACACAGATGATCTGTGCACCTGTTGCTAACTTACTCAGGGCTAATGGCTAATAGACCACAAAAATTTGTGAAAATGATGCAAAGTGAAAAACTGCTTTCTCTCTGAACACACCTTTAGCAAGATGTTTTGCCTTGTTACGTATAAATAAGGGTAGAACTGTCTTCTTTCTTGGACCCGGGTCGTATGCGCACTGTGCCCCATCTACACAGTAGAAAACAGGACAGGAAACCAGCAAGAGACTCAGGGGTCGCTTGAACGTGGAATTAACTGAAGCCCTAATTAACCAGGGTTGAGGTCAATCCTGTTTCCAGAGAGAAAATTGCATTTGTGCAGCAACAATCCAAGTACAATACATTCAGTTCTTAGTCATATATCAATCAGTCTGTACACATAAAAACCCAATAAAACAGTTTTTACACTGCAAAGTTTGATCCCAACTCTGTGAGCGGCTCTTGTGAAGACCAGGCTTCTTAATCACAACAGAACTTAATGTTATCAAGTAGCATTTTTTTTCTACATGTATTCTTGTACATGCACAACAGTGTTTGTATGTCATGTAACTATGCTTTAAATTTACATCATTGTTCATGAGTCTGAGCTGGTCGATTGCTCTGCGACCTTAGGTGGAATGGCACACAGTTTATCAAAAAAGGTCGGGCAGGAGAGCTATTTTTTTTAATCCACAAAACTTTTATACGTTGCGATTTGTCCGTAGTCAAGAAAAGGGCACAAAACAATTTAAAAATAAAACGGTCAACCCAGGCCCTTCCTTTGTGAAGCTCTCCTGACCCGTTCCCCATCTCTCTCACACACACATGCACATGCATACACTCTTTAAAAACACCACCCCTCTTCTCTTTCTCCGTCACTCGCAATGTAAGAACGGGCGTTACATTCTGATGGAGAAATGATGACCATGGCTCATTATCCTCTCCCTGAAGAATGGATCCGATACATTCAGTGCTAGTATGTGCTTATTAGTCGAAAAGACCGGTTAATGCGGTCCGTCTGCGGGATCAATGAAATCCATTTGCATCGCTCGCTGCCATGTGCGGCATACGGTAACTCTGAGATGCAGAGCGAACATACACACAGTGTCCAGTGTGGAACTTCAACATGGTCGGATGTTTGAGAAGAAATGTATTCAGAGTGCCCCCCCCCCAAAAAAAAAATGCTCCAGAACTACACTGATGCTTGAAAAATGGCCTGTTGATTAACTTGTTAAATCCTTGTCTTTTTTTTTTCTTTTTTGCACTAAATAGCCTGACAGTTATTTGTCAGTAAGACAATCACAAAATGCTCAATATTTGATCATTTTCATTTTGGGTTGTACACATACAGTATATATATGTACAGTATATATATATACATTTATGTATATACATACCTATGTACCTATGTACAAAATATGGGTTTCATTCCTCCACTCTATCACCACAAAAGAGTTAGTGTTGAGCAAAAGAAAACAAAATAACAAGAGGAAACAGGAAATTAAATGAATACCTGAAGACACAGAGTACAAAAATATCATAATATTTCATGGGTTGAGTAACCGTGTCGCCTAAAAAGGCCCTTGGCAGTTTGTTAAAGTTAAAGTCAGACAATTTTTTTTTTATTATTCGAGGAAGTTTGAGAAATCGAAGTGCAATTCTGTCATGCTCTTGCTCGAAGCACTGTTGCTTAAAAGGTAGAAGTGGAAAAGAAATGGCAGTTTCATTCATATTTGTGCTTTTCTCTCCTGATCAAATGACCACAAAGGTAATCGGTGACGTTTTCCTCCGTCGAGAAAAAGATTCCAAATAGCAAAAAATTCAGAACCTGAGTCACAATCTTCCTGAAAAGAGGACAAGATCCTCGATTTTAAATTACTGTTTGGATAAAGGTTTACCAGATCGATGCATTTTATAGTTAAAAGCAACTATATTGTGTGTTATTAATACTATAAACAATACAAACCAACAGTCTCTTCTTCTGTTAAGTTTTGACAGAACCCAAGGCAAAAAAAGGACTCTTAATTTCTCCACTATGGCTGATCATTACATGCATTCGTAGTGCATAGGGTACCAGTTAAACATACATAGGTTGTTTAATGGGCTTTAGGAATTGCCTGCACTTGTCTGACCACCTGTGTAGGAAAGTTTTCTTGTTTTTTTTTTTGAATTAGAAAAGTCCTTCACTGCTTTTGTTTTTGTTTTTTTGCAAATACTGTATTATTTATTTAATTGCTGGCTTTGTATCTTTCTATTTACACATTACTGAGAGGGCAAATGTTGGGAAATGACTGATACAAGTCCCAATTACAGTACATACTTTAGAAAATAAAAACACCTCGGTGCCAAGGATTTAAAGACTGCAAATATAAAAAGAATTTTTCGACGAGAACTTGGTCCGAAACTCAGAAGTCTTTTCTCAGTCAGCTTTGTTTTTTCTTTAAGTCTTGTAGTGTTGCAGTCTTAAATTCGACAGATTCCATCATGTAGAAAAGAAAAAGGAAAGAAAAAAGGAACAAAATGAAAAAATAAACAAACAACAATAAACATCTCAACAAAAACAGTCCGATCAGACGTAGTAGAGCCAGTAGACGAGGTTGAACAGTGAGAAAACGGAGGGAAAGATGATCCGTGACCAGCGGTCGATGGCGTTCACATCCGTCAGGTCGGGGATTTTGATTTTGAGCTGTGAGGACCGCCTCCGCAGACGGCTGCGTTTCATCTGGGCGGAGCGGTCCAGGGAGTGGCGGCTGGCGGACCGCGGGCCGATCCCGCCGCTCTGCTTGCGGTACTGGATGTGCGACGAGGCCGTGCTGTCCAACTGCACCATGGACTGAGAGTTCCTAATGTCTGCCACGCTGGTGGTGATCTCGCCTCCAGCTACTTCGTTATGGATCTCCAGGGTGGTTAGCAGGATGTTCCCGTGGCCGTGCGGTTCCGCCTGGATGGATTAAGAAATGAGAAAACTAATTAACAATATTATGTGCAAATAAATGGAACAGCCAGAGAGGACACTACCTGGAGCTTTACGGCACTATGCAACAGTGCACAGAGCATTCAAGACCATGAAATGTGGATGTCATCAAAATGAGCCCAGTGGGCAAAGAACCAATGGGTCGGCCTCCAAAGTGGCTCAATTTCCAAGAAATGTGAACAATGGAATGACAACAAGATGCTTAACCGACTACAAGGATGCAAACTGACTTCTGAGAGACCCAAACATCCACAAAGAGGCTTAGAATAGCAACAGAGATGCAAAACTGACCACAAAAAGATGCAAAACGATTGCAAAAAAGAGAAAAACAACAAAGAGACATAAAACCTATTGGCTTTGTTTGTAATTGTTTTTTGTGTTTTTCAGTTTTGGTGTCCTGCTCTCATGTAGGAGGGACCAGATGTTCATCATCCAAATGAACATCAGTGATTTTTTATTATTTAAAAGTACTGAAAACCCCACTGGAGCCATTGCAACAATGGCTGCTCCGCATGACTGAAGAACAGGAGCGTTTTCATAGATATGAATGAAAACTCATGGACCTGGACTCCAAAGTGTGTGAACATTTAGTTTTTTATGTTATTGTGTGATTTTGTACTGAAATAAACATAAATCCCCACTATCACATTGAAAATTTTCATCAAACACATGGGAGATGTTCAGACTTCATGCCCATGAAGTTTGCACCACAAGACAAATCAGCTATAACAGACGATCGTTCATGCAGATGGAGCATCTCTGGAAGTCCAGCATTTCCCTTTTTAAGTTTCAGTGTTTGCACATTACTTAGAAATGCAGAGGTGTGTTTAGACAGAAATAGAGCAAATTTCCACCTCGTGTTATTTTCCCGAGATGTGACAGATGATCATGTGTGAAGTGTGTTTAAAACAAAC
>JAQNCA010000021.1:10736134-10753541 GCA_029783725.1 Acanthurus tractus
TGGTGTAGAGAGTGAGGGGGGGGGGGGGTAAAAAAGGTGATGGTAAAGGGGGAGAAGTGGGGAAGGGGGAATAGAGGAGGGGGTGGCCCATATAAATTGTAATGCGTTGGATTCAAAACGCAGTGGGAAGCTTTACACAAAGGCTATCACACTGCAGAGAACAATACACCCTGTTTATGTGCATTTTCTCTGTGATGTTCTGGCCTTTCCGGTGTTTGGAGGCAGATGTTTTGGATGTGAGAGTTGCAGATTGCAGCCTCATTGAGCAGAGATTGTCCCGCCGCTTGATTTAGTGATTCCTGTCAACGCTCTGCAGCGGGGTGAAGAGTTTCTTTGTGTGAGTTAGGCTGCCTGAGACTCCTATACCTTTTTTTTTTTTTTAGCTTCTTTTTATTTTAAGGATAATAAAGCATTTACAGTGTTGTGGCAATTGCATGTTGTGGTTTTTTTGTGATGCGATTTTTGTTTGTTTTTCTTTGTCTTTTTCTGCATATGGTGGTGTGTTATGGCTCTACACAACAAAGTGAGCAGGATTTCAGTCATGACAAGACTCATCTTTTCCCTCTTGCTCCTGTTTGGGTGCCAGAAAAGGTAAATATGAGCTAAACATATGCGCTAAAAACATTTAAAACACTTAGATAAAGTCTCAAAATGTTGAACTTTAAAAGCTGAACGCTGCTGAAAGTGTATCGCTCCCTTTTTTTAATAGAAACAAGTTGAATTTTCAGTTACATTTAAGAAGTGTATTGTCTCAAAGTCTTATTTCTTCATCTGCAAATTTGTATATGTATGTGTATAATATTCATGCCAGCTCTGCCCTCCTTCCTGTGATTGATCGCAGCGCTGCACTCTGCTACAGCACCGCTTAAGTGGCTGTCCTGCACTCAAGAAAAGCACAAAAAGATCTTTGGCAATGCTGTCAGTAAATCACTGGAATAGTCCACTCTCATCCGTCTAGATCAATGGCTTTTACATCACATGTTCAAACCCAGTAACCTTGTCCTCCACGTCTCTCCCTGTTAACTCCTGTGGATGAACAAAGTGTTCTTTGTAAGAAAGAAAAGAGGTGATTTTCCTCTTTCTAGCCACAGAAAGCAGGCTCATCCTCCAGACATAATGCCATACTTAGAGGGGGAACTCATTTGTTTATATTTGGATCACGTGTCAAAGCCCTTAATAATCTCCACTGGTAGTTGTGAGCCCTACTTATGTTCAATAATTAATCACAACAAGCTTGTCCTTAATGCGGGGAGCTAATTAATCACAATAACAATGTCACGTTTGACGTCAGGATGTTGTTCCTCCTCTGAGTTTCTTAACTCCCGTTTCCTCTTCCCTTTCCAGTCTCTGCCAGTCCTCCTCGGAGGCTCAGAAGGAGGCGGCCGCCAACGACAACAGCACGGTGTTCACCAGGATCCTGGATGGGCTCCTGGATGGTTATGACAACAGGCTCCGGCCGGGGCTTGGAGGTTCGCTTGGGCCCATTTTCTTTTTTTAAACTCGAAACTAAAATCATTTAGAGCCTTATTATCTTAAAACAACACGGTAATTTAATTTAATATCAGACACAGTCGAGCCTGTTTACCTCTCCCGCTAACCTGGACTCAACCACAGGAGGCCTTGCTCCCCGGTGTGATATGATGCACTGATTCCTGGGAAAAAATGCTGATAGACTGGCAGATACAAGGCTAGAAACTGTGCGAGCAGATGTTAATTTCGCTCCCCACATCAGCCAAGGTGAACGCACACACACACACACACACACATTGTCACGCGGCGTGTTTCCTCCTGAACCGTGGCGAGGATCACGAACACATGCAGCCTTTTCTCGTAGGCCGCCATGCTAGGTAAAGTAAATCAATCAAGCCATCATCAACGCAGGCTGAGTACAGCACGCCGCGGTGTTTTATTCACGCTCTTCACCCTGGCAACAGGAGATAACCTTGAGAGCCGACAAATTGCCATTCAAAGAGGGATATTTTCTTTCATAAGACGACTGAAATGAAAGCTTTTCATTTTCTACGTCCTCCCTCCCTTCCCTACCTCGTTCTTTAATGGCTCTGCACTTGCTGCATTCGCTCCGCTGATTGTCAACCAGCTTTTTTTTTTTTTCATTTTGCCCTAATGACACCGGTTCCCCCATTTTCACTTCATCTCCCCACCACGAACATACAGCACTTGTCCCATAATATGAAGAAACGAGGCTGTTTCATGCCGAATAGCTGATGTGTCATGGCAAAAGCCTGCTCTCACATCCTGGTAACGGTTGCTACCCTTGACAAGAGGGCCTATAAATACATACCAGAAAAACATTCAGGCCTCCATTCAGCATTCAACAAGCTGTTCTCCACAGCACGACCAATCCCGGCTCGCGACGACCGAATTTGTGTGCACACGGGAGATTTTGTGAGCTTTGCCGGTGTAAAAATGACAAAAATTGCTGCGCTACCTTTTCAAAGATCGTTTTCAGAGAAAGTGCATTGTGACGGAAATAAACGCTCGGATTGATGCGAACACTGAAAGAGCACAGGTTTATTCTGGAGCTACATATTTTTTCAAAATGGCCAAAATAAAACTTTATTGCTCAGTGTCTTCTAAATATTGTTCAGGTGGATCATTTGCAAGCCTCATAGTTATTGAATCAGTTTTTGTTTTTTAAAGTTCATATCTTTTAATGTGTAAAAGCTTCTGAAACTAGAGCTGTAGCTGTAAGTAATATTTTAAGCAAATAAGCATAAAACATTCTCTGTTTTTAGCTTCTCCAACATAAAAATTTGGTGTGTTTTTCTTTTTTGAATCAGTTTCAGTAACAAATCTCTTGGTTTTAAACTGTTGGTCAAACTTAACAAGACATTTAACGATGTCTTCTTGGACTTTAGACTTAGACAAGACTAAATGATCTATTGACTTCTCCTCAGAATAAGGAGAAGAGTAAATCAATGATGAATAATGAATGAATGAATAATTGTTGGTTGAAGTCCCATGAAAAACCACATGTGTGCAGAGAATTCAGTTTAAGAGGATATTTTTTTCGCTATGATCCGAGAAGAACGTTCCCGATTTCAAGGAAGGATATTAACTTGCAAATGGCTCATACTTTAGAAATAACAATATTAATCTTCATTATCTCTTCTCCCTATTTCCTCTTGATGTCCTGTTTTTACCATAAAACATCTCAACTCTTCTCTCTTAACAGAAAACGTCACAGAGATCAAGACGAATATTTTTGTCACCAGCTTCGGCCCCGTGTCCGACACAGAGATGGTGAGTTGATCTCCGGCAAACATCATAAATATGCAATCATACCTGCAAAGTCCGTCCAGACTACAGTCGGTATTTTTAGATTAAAACATATATTTACATTTCATGAGACTGGCACCGGCGCTCCTGCTGGAAGAACACTCCCGTCCCAGTTACGTCTTTGAAGTTTGGCTCTCTTTTACTTGTAAATGAGACAAAATGAATGTAGACGACTTAAACTTTCAAGATTTAATGCAACGAGGCCGGCCCATTCCAGCCTGTTCCAACTGATTCATCCCTTTATTAGTCCATTCTCTTATGAACTATACGGTTCCACCTGGATGGCAAAATGCATTAAATCTCCTCCTTCATTAAATCTTCCATTACACACTGCCGTATCCCCGCCGCACTTTGACACCGCAGTGATCAAACTTGCCACTTTCCTGTAATTGACTTGAAAAAGGTATTGACAGGGGTGCAAGACTGATTAATGAAATGTGGGGTGAGACTTGAACGGTTTCGTGGTCCGTAAGCGTGTATGTCTGTCTGCTCACGGCGTCATTATTCTGCAGGGATGAAGTATTGTATTTGTTTCTACTTCGTTTGGTTTCTGCATGTAGCTCGAAGCCTATTTCACACACAAGCAAATTTATGATGGATTTCTACAGGGAAATGTTTGATCACCATATCTGTGAAATCTTAGAGGATTTACGAGAGTATAAAGGAGTTTAGGAGTAAGTGAATGTGTGATTGTTTTGTGCAGAATTGAGAATTGGCTGTAAAGAAGTGAGTTAAATGAGTTTTGCTGTTTTAATTTCACCTTATTTTGTAATTTTACAAGAAAATACCCTCAAAAAACAGCATTTAAACCTTCACTAGGGAGGAAATCTGCGTAAAAGTATCTCAATCCGAGGAGGTAAACAAGAAAATGATGCTGCAAAAGAGCCAAGAAACAGAAACTGAGACTTTCAATAACTTTAAATTCTTCTTTTGGGTAAATAAACCATAGAGTGCTGCTCCGAAGCTTAAGAGTGAAATAGACAACCATCTCTTAAAATGCAGTGAACACTCCATCCAGAGAAGAAATCTCTTGCCTTTGGCATCCCTTCAGCATCTTTTGGAATATAATGATCACAGAGCAGACGGATTGGTAAACATGAGAGCAGAGTGCAGTTTACTGACATCACATTCACAAGGCTGCCGGGTCCAAACACATATCTCACACTGCTATTTTGGGGTAAATGTGCAAAGCTGTTGCTCTCATTTCTCGCCTTTTTTCCTGCAAAACTCTCTCTGAAAAAAAAAAATCCATCCTTCGCCTTTGTCTCAGGAGTACACCATCGACGTGTTCTTCCGTCAGAGCTGGAAGGACGAGCGTCTGTGCTTCAAAGGGCCGATGGAGATGCTGCCGTTGAACAACCTGCTGGCCAGCAACATCTGGACCCCGGATACCTTTTTCCTTAACGGCAAGAAGTCCATCGCTCATAACATGACCACGCCCAACAAGCTGCTGAGGCTGAAGGATGACGGCACTCTGCTTTACACCATGAGGTAGGTTACGAAACAGATGCCGTCCTCTGGCGTGATTTATTCACATGAACACTTTTGCCTTCTAGAGTTTTTAAGGACTCTGAATAATGAACTGTGGTTAAGTGCTTTGCTACATAACAGCCCTAATGATAAACCCCTTCGGTGGCCAAGGTTGGCTGGCGCTTGTCGCATTTAGATATTTCATTAATTTCGAATACACTGCGAGTCAAGAGGGAAGTACGCTCGTCTGCACAGCGCTGAGGTTCAAGGTGCAGCGTTTTGATGCCAGTATCGAGTCTCAAAATTCCTCCATCAAGTAAACTAAAGACACCTCCCACTTATGTGCACCTTTAATTGGAGGTTAGTGTTTAAGAGCACACACGAATGAAGAAAAACATCCAGCAAGGCCAAGCTTGTACACAGCAGAGCTTTAAAGTCAGAGAGGAAAAAACAGAGGCAGAAACGCTCTCTCTTTGAATTAGACTGTAGGAGAATAGTGTCACCTAGTGGCCAAACAGAGACAATAGCTTTTTATTTCTAATGCAAGTCCACGTCACAGTAAAAACAAAGCAAACAGCAAACAATGCATGTTTTTCTTTAAACTCTTGTGTTATTTTCATTCTTTTAGTTTACTTTTTTGGTTTTAATTCATATTTGGACAATATGAAATAAATATAATATTATAGGAGTGTGAAGTGTCTCTTTAAATGAAGGGTTTTGAGAAAAAAAAAACTGCAGACGGAGATCATCTATTATGAAAAGCAGCCTCATTGTGAACTTAAGTTTTTGGCAGTAATGTGGTGGTAAATTAGGGGAAAAAAAGCAGAAACAGGCCAACAACCAGATGGTGATCACTTTGAACTGAACCATCGGTGTTAAAATGCAACAGAAACAAAACAGAACAACCGGGGGAAGAAAAAGGAGTCTTCTCGGGCACAAATAGTTGTTTTTGTTTAATTGAATGACAGAATAACAAGCAGGACTCGCTGTGACCTTTGGACCAGGGAATTAGAATAATGCTGTGCTTATCCTCAGGAGTTACTGTGGCTGCAGGACTTAAGAGTGACTGCATCACGGATGAGAGCACTCTATCTGATACCAGTGGCACCCACAGGGAGAATAACGCTGGATGGAGCGCAGATTATCCATATGCAACCGCCTGACATATATACATATCCAAAGAAGTGCATATTTGCAGGCCCTGTCTTTGTCACATGTACCAGACGCACACACACATGAACACAAACTGCGGGTGTCAAGCTTGTTTCCTGCACTAATCAGTCAACTTTGACCTCAAGGCTCAACAAGCAAGAGATTGCATGAGTGTGTGTGTTCATTTCCATATGTATAATATTATGGAAATCTATGCATACATGTGCTTACATCTAAATGCAGAAATGCACATGCGTGAGTGTGTGTGAGAGAGAGAGAGAGTGTGTGTGAGCTTCTGTAATCTAAAAATGGCATCAGATCTGCTGCCACAGTGGAAATGAATTAGCAGTAGGTTGCTTTTAACTGTGTAATTGTTGCAGTGCTTTGCTTGTCATTACCAGCAGAGCTTCACTATTGGCAGCACTGATTTTATTCCCTGTACATCTCCTGCTCAACTTATTATCATTAGAAGAAGGCAAAACTGGTTTGAGTCTTTTACCAATCTGTGCCAGATGATGCTATTAACTCTAGTGCTAATGATAGTGGCCTTATCCTCATTATTTGGGGTCCACCGTTCTTTTCCACCAACATGGAAACAGTTTGCACACCTTATTTAAAACTTTTGAGAGCCTTTTGACTACTGCTGTAACTAAATATAACTATTTCTAAATTAAATAACTTTTTCCCATCTTGTTACCTTACAAAAGCGTGACAGTTTAACTCCTTTTACCACAAATGCATTTAATGAAGGCGACAAAATGGGGAAAAATAGTCATAAAGGCTGTTGTGCATAAACAAATACATGACTTTTTGTTTGCTTATTGCATTTAACCAAATAACAGCTTCTGTCTTTTAGGTTTAAAGCAAAACTGATCAGTCAGTTTCTTTCGTGGACTTCTGATACATGTCATTGGTTAAAAAAACAAAAGATATAAAAATAAGAAATGTAAAGGTGATTTTAAGTGTATTTTAATTTTATTAGGGGGGACACAGGACGTCAGGAATCCCAAACCAAGACATCAGGGTTATAAAGCAAATTGAAGTCCTGCAGTCGGTCGTCGTCATCAAACTTCTTCAATAAGACCAAATTATAGAGAGCAAAAAGTTTCATTTTCCTAATATAATTTTAGTTACCACTCATTCTCATCTAAAGTGAAAATAAATGAATTCTTAATCTTAAGGGAAAACTGTGCTACAAGTGTATTCAAAGTGTTTTTCTATAGCATAAAACTTCCAGTACAAAGAGGCACCACATGTGCAGATCCCCATAGGATTCACTGAGACAATGCACAAGTGCACACACACACACCCGACACAGATGCTACTCTGCAAACATGCATTAAACACAGAGATGAGCTGAGGCAAACTGTTGTCTAAGTGCACATTACGAACATTACATCCGCTCTCACACACTTTCATCATATATGGGTGTGAATGAGAGCGGCTCTCTCTAAATGTGATCTAATCTAAATGTGATTGTGGCGCCACGTCGTTCGGAAAACACATCACTTTGAGGAAGAGCGCTTGGGTTTTATACAGCAATTTCCCCACACACTTGTCTCCATGGATAATTCATAAAATGCCTCCTTTCACAGCCCTCAGTAAGCTTAATGCACTTGGGCTCGATGTTGAGCCATTAGAGCCAGATACCAGATCGTTTGCAACATACACAGCTTTATCGGCTGGTCAAAACCTCTATATTACCACAGAGTGAGTGCATTACACACTGTTATCATAGGTACTGATAAGCTTCTATTCTTATTTATGCTCTTAGCTTTGCATTTTGGCCAACAGCTTCATATCTAGTATTTTGAACATGCTGCGGTACCTTTATAGTCATATAAAGATGTGATTTATGTGAGTTTATTGTGAGTTTATTGCTTAAATTAACCTCAATTCCTTGTTTTTTAACACTTCTATGCGTATTAACTTCACAAACTTTATGAGGCTGACTGCATGTGATGCAAGTTGGGAGATTTTTAGACATGTGCTTGTTATTGTGAACAGGAAGAAGGTGCAGTATGGTGGTAACTCATTCAGTAATACAGCAGAAGTTCATGACTTTTCTGCAAGGTCAGACATGATGGGAATTTTCGATTTCCCACAAATGTAAGGTTAGATATCCTGGTTTCTTAAAATTGTGATGTGCTGCCTTCTACTCAGTCAATGCTGGCTGAACTGAATCATTCGTATTATTGAAATCTGCTGTTTTACCACCAGTATATAAATATAACTGCAATGGAAAACACAGATTCTGACTTTAAAGGGAGTAATTTTCTGGGAGAAATCACAACGCCCCAAATTAAAAACTTACTATCTTTACAGGCGTCCCTGCGAATGGGGCAAGGCTACATGAATAATTAGAACATGGTATAATAGCCAACAGCCATGTTCTCATTAATTTATCCCAAAGACACTCTTTCCTCTCCTCCACACACACACACACACACACACACACACACACACACGATCCTTCAGCTGTTTCAGACACAATAATGCAATTGGGTAATCCTGCATTGATGTGGAAAGCAAGCTGAGCCCCAAAACAGTCAAGTCAGTCGGGACCAGAGGTGGGCCCTTTATCCCACTTTGACACGCTTCGTTTACCCTAATGATATAATTGAGAAACCTCCTGGAGAAGACACATACTGTACATGCAGGAGGTTCTGGAGCATAACGAAAACACGACCCAGGAGGATTTCGCCACATCTTGGTGACACAGTTGTTATTAAGATTTTAATGTAGTTCGGTGAAGGGAAAAAAAAATACACTTTAGCTTTTTCTTTAGCTAATGTTGATGTACGCCTGAGTGGTTAAAGCAGAAAACAGGAGCTAATGCTGGAAAGGTGTTAATAAAGCCATTTAAGTTTAACAAATCACTGTTTTATCATCATACAATGAGCAAGAAGATTCAAAATGACTCGATTCAATCTGGATCCATTAAAAAACAAAAAAAAAAATAGTGTCCATGCTTGATTTCCTTGATCTTGCGGTTCTTTCAGGACACTGGGAGGTAGCATCATGACATCTAAAATGACAACACCATGTCTTGAACGATTGTGATTGACAGGCAGAAAATAAGATTTGAGCACCAATTGTTGTGTGAATGACTGATTTAAGTAGACTGACTGGATGAAATCTAAATGAGACGGGAGAGAGCCTTCATGTCAGGGTCCTTAGCCATCCAAATGACACCGATGAGGAGGCAGAGCGAGGATTATGGGTAATATACATTTTGATGAATGATCTGGATCGACAGGTGATTGGCAGCACACCATGAGAGAAGATACAAGAGTATGTTAGGAAAAAAGCTTCCCTGTCTGTTGTGTGAGGAGACAAATGACACATGCAGCTCTTTGACCACTAGGTGGTAGTATTGTCACTGTAATAGCAGTGTGGCTGCTCCAACTGGTGTCATGCATGAAATTGTACAATCATTTTACTGCTTTAAGGGAAAAATAACACAATTTTATGGTGATTTTGTGTCCTGATGCCGACAAAAAGTGCAGTAATCTGGATTCTATGTGCGTTTTGAGAATATTATCACCTCCCATATCTCTCCTTTTGAATTTCCTCTTTAGAAATATTGTTTAATAGTGACTATTACAAAGATAGTAAAGCTACAAGCCTTCTTCTAACAGTTTTTCCGGTACCCTACAATTATAGTGACAGTAATTGTAGCTGCTCCTGTAATTGTATGGTGCTCAGCAGTCCGGTTAATGTTTAAATGTAGTGAGGATAAAAGAAAATAACACAGTGACAAACGTAAATTGTGCATTTCCCTCCAGCTCATTTACTGTATCTCACAAAGTGTCCATTATAAGGCAGTGATGCTGAGATGAGGCTGTGCGGCGCGTTTAATGAACATATTATGTGTGTTTTTGCTTCAGACTGACCATATCTGCAGAATGCCCCATGCAGCTGGAGGATTTCCCGATGGACGCACATGCCTGCCCTCTCAAGTTTGGCAGCTGTGAGTAAAAATCTAAGTTTATATTAATCTCGGTCTTTGCTGCAAATCCCAGCTATTGTGTGATATCCAGTCCGATGCAATAAGTCGTGCAAAAAGTCTTGATTTAGAGAACAATAAGGAATTACTTTGGACAATGCTGGATATTTTGATAGATTGCTGCTGCAGGCAGTCAGTTAAAAAGTCATTATCTGCTGGAGATTGCTTAGTCTGCCTTCCCTCACTTTAATTGTATGATTTTCGAGTTCGCTTTTTAAGTGAGAATGTGCAGCAGAAGACATTTAAGACGTAAACGCTGAGCTTTATTGCTTCTTATTTAGCTCAAATGTGAGAAACAAGCGTTTTATTCCAACTTACATGTGCACAATATGTATAAAAGGAGGACTTTCAATGGAAATTGTGTTTCTAGATAACAGTAAGGTGGTTGATGGTTTAGTGTCCTCCCTTGCGACTTCTATTCTTGCTGAGAGAAGAGATTACTGCAAGATCCCCAACACTTAATTAGGCCAATGATCGGAAGGGCTTTCCCCAATGCCTTCTTAACAGGACGGCTTGTCTGTCCTACCAGTGAGGACATGTATAGAAACTTGAGTGCCCTGGGGTATTTAAAGACCGATCTGGCCAAATGCCACACCTCAGGAGCCTCTTGGGCTAAAAGGATGAGGCTCTTATCCCCAGTGAGACTCGGTCCACCCACACTCACTATGTAAGAGAAGCACTTTCGTCTACAATCCCATTACGGCATAAAGAGCTGATGGGCCTTCCTACAGCAAACACTAACCTAATCGCCCCGGTGCAGCGCCCTACAGGTGAGAGGTGTAAGTGTATAATAGGAATAATGTGTCGATGGCAACGCTTCATATCTGCGAGGTGAGGTTTCCTGGTAAAGGGATCTTTTTTTTGCATCTTCCTCGTTGCAGCGCTAACTGAGGCTAACTGAGATCCCTTTCTGGCCACATCACCTCCTGATTTAGCCTCTGTCCTCAGGTAGCCCAGCTCCGGAAACCTCCACATTCAACTGAAGCTAATGAGCTCCGCTATTACACCATGATACTAAAGTTAAACTGCACAACCAAAAGGAAATTAAAAAAAACACAACAATCTCTTTTCTTAAAATAAACAAAATGGCTGAAGAATATTACATAAACACTGTTTTAGTCCAGTAATCTGTGACAACACTAAACAGTATTTTGACTGTATTTTTTTTTCTACTGTTTACTATTGTCGTCAGTGGGGGATGAAGGGAGACAACATCTGGTGTGATGAAAAATATCCAAAATTAATCCCCAGTGTAAAAAAAGGGGGGGAATAACATCTCTCCTCTTTCCAGAATGTCATGGTTTGATATTTCACTGCTGCCATATAAAAGAAAACAGCAGCAAAGTTGAGAAAAAACAGTTTTTCTAACCCTATCAGGATGTCAATTTGTCAAAAAAGATACTTTAAACTAAAGAAAAGAGCTTTAGGAAAAGAAAATAGGTGACCTGCTTACTAGCTACCTTTGTTTGCTAGCTCTCATGGTTTATTTGTTTCATTTAAAGTTTTGTAATTTAGAGTTATACAACACGTCCCAAGCCACATGTGTGAAAATCATAATAAAAAGTAAAGTTAGGCTCCATATTCTGGCAAACATTTACAGCTGGAGTTAAATTATACACAGAGGAGCTGCAGTGATACTTTGTGGTGTTCAGTTAATGGCAAATCCATTTATATGTGGCATTTAATTCAAATCATTATAATACTTTGTTAAAAAAACAAAAAAACAAACCAAAGCTGTTGCACTTTTCAGATTCTACCAAACCGTCTCTGGGAGTTTAAAAACATTAGCAGTTGAATTGAGATGAACCTTAATGTGCAGAACGACTAACGAAGTTGCAAAGGCACAGCAGTGAGCGCAGAAGTTGTTGCTGTTTTCAAACACAAAAAGCAGTAAAACTCTGTGATAAACAGCCTGGAAAAGCACGATAACTAAGAAAATCACAAAAAATCTGCACCAGAAACAAAAGAACGGTTACTGAAGAAAACTAATTTCTCAGAAATTGCAGCATAATTACCATAATTGACAGAGAAAAAAGTCATTTGGATCGTTGCAGAGCTGGTGATTGTAATGAGGTGGATGTTAAGAAACAGCTTATTTGCTAAATCAGTGCATCAAAATGCAGAAGATGGTGTGAGGTGCACAAACTTAACTATCCGAGCTGCAGGAAAATAATACAATCCAGTCAAATGAGTCATCTGTCAGCCTGTTTTCCATTCAACCCACAATGATCCTGCTGAACATATGCAGTGATGAATCATTTCATGATTGCTCTCCTTCTTTTTATTCTGATATTTGAATTTCTGAATTGCTCTCAAAAAATAAATTTAAAAAAAGTGTTTTCATGAAGAGCAAAAAAAAGTCTGACTTCTCCTGTGATAACAAATAAAACATCAGCGCATCAATGACTCTTCAGGACGAGGATTTCCTCTTTAACGACCATCTAAAATCCATTCAGGGTTTAGGATCAAATACAGAGTGGAAGCTGTTCTCAAATTTTCCAACTTTCAGATAAAGTTCTATTTCTTAATCCTGACAAGAAAAACAAAAAGCATCAGTTCAGCAAACTTTGTTTATGCTTTTCTGGAAAGTGATTGTTTGTAGCTGACGCAGTAATTAGCCAGTTTCTAAACTCCACCACATTATTTTCTGTTTCTATGCATATCAAGTTTCACATTCTCCTGCAAGAACTGCAGTTTCACAATTATAAAAGCAATATATTCCCCACTTAAAATACTTATAATATTATAAACAATGGAGGGATGCAGACAAAATGTGCATCTTATCTCCGGCAGGTGATTTACCAAGGAGAAAGCTAAAGATGGCTTCTTGTTTTTGAAAATACTTTCTTCAATTAAACAGACAAACAAATTATCATGCAAAAACACTGAAAGTAGGGAAAAGAAACCATGAAGTGCATTTACTAGTTGTGAACTGGACTTTTTCTAACCTAACCTCTAACATTGTGCTCCTTTACCTCATAATGCTCAGCTATGTAGCAAGCTAGCTAGCTGAAAATGCTAATGATTGCAGCGTTCTTGCCCTTCTTATACCCTTAAACTTTAGCCACAAAGGTGACAGATGAAGGAAAGCTTATTAATGTCATATAATCATTGTGGACACTTGCAAGCAACCTATTTTTTTTGCTTTAATTTAAAAAAAATGTCCATCACATCATAGAATTGCATAAAACACTGAATATTAATGCATCAGTATCTAATGTTTCAGAAAAAAAACCCCATATGCTTTTGTAAAATCCTCTGCATTTATTTCCATTAATATTCTCGACAGCCTCGCTCACAGTGTGTGGAGTTGCTGTACCGTCAGTGATGAGTTCGGCTAAACGGAGGCTCCCCTCGTCTCACACATAAGACGGGAGCAGCAAAGCATTAAGCGTGAACCGCTCAAAGTTGGCACAGGTGCCTCGTTTTGCCTGCCAAAGTCTTTAGCTCTTCTTTTGCTTAATGAAATTCACCAATAATCCCTTCCTCCAATCGCGCTACCCCACAATTAAGGTCCTGACCTTTGGCCTGACAGCTCCCAAATTTAAACACCACATACCTTGTACATCAGCATCCAGCTGCCAAGTGAGCATCCAGAGTGGAAGTGCTCAGGTTAAGACCTTATCTACTGGACAGAAATAAACAATGGCAACCCTGTTACACAAGGCCAAGCCGGGCTGTAATCGGTTTTTGTGACAATCAGCAAAAAAAGTTGTAAACATTTGAATGTTTCAGTGCATTTTTGGCTTGACTTGTCCATAATTGTCTGTCTCACACCTAAAGAAATTTCCAAGCGATAAAAGCAGAAATATTGGATGTACTTCCTGTCCTCAGAATCACATCGTAGGCTTTTGAGAACATTAGAATAAAAATAAAAGTGAAATTAAACTGAGCATCTCCTATAAGTGGCTAACAATCTTCCTCTCGAATTATTTTTCTTCTCAGCAGATAATTTCTTTTCCCAATTTCCCCTTTTCTCAGCCTGCCAGTCTGCTTTTCAGAAAAAGATCTTCATCAATATTTTTCTAAATCCTGTGTAAGTGGACATGATCACAAACAGCTTGTTTCCTCCCTGCTTCCATCCTCAGTTTCACTGCCAAGTTACAGTTTGTTGGCAATTCTTTTAAAAAAAACATGTCAAACAGGCAACAATAATTATGATAAATCACATGGATTATCATCTTTTCTAATAATTAGTGCACCTGGATCGAAACTCAAGTGGAATAACAACAGATAAAGAAACAAACATGCCGCTCTAGATGAAAAAAAACATACCAGGGAGATGAACAAGAGATGCGACTCACAATTTTTATCTTTTCTTATTTCCCAGCCCTCACTGGGGGGCAGATGATGGGTGGTTGTCCGCTGTATTTTGTGTTTTTTTGGCAGGATTTAACATGAATAAATCAAAAAGCAGGAGAAGCTTCAGACTTTGTGCTCTGTGTTTTTTCATCACAAGTGTGATGCAACACATTACGGTTAATCTGACTGGGTCTGGTTCCTGCTGACAGGGGAGCTCACCTCTGACCCACAAGTGTGGTTTAAACATAAATACACTCAAATATCCACCCACACACACACACACACACAAAACACTCACAAACACACTGACAGGCATGCGAGCAAAATTTGTTTTTTTGGCTTTAAGCCTGCAGTGTAATCAAAAAGTGCTAGACAGACTCGGCACCGGCACTCAGTCAAGTAAACACACAAACACACGACCGCGTTGAGACCAACACAACGAGAATGAACACACCGAATGCTAAATTTTAAAGCTAATGTTAAATCATCTTTCTCTTTTCTCCCGCTCAGATGCCTATCCGGTGTCAGAGGTCGTCTACACTTGGACTCAAGGAGCCGCCAAGTCGGTGGTGGTGGCCGAGGACGGCTCCAGACTCAACCAGTACCATCTGATTGGGCAAACCGCCGGCACAGAGGACATCCACACGAGCAGAGGTGTGTGTGTGTGTGTTTGAAGATAAACAACATGCTTGATTATACAACGAAACGTGGACTATTATTACAGAGGTGAAATAAGGTGCAGTGGTGCAACTTAAGCTTGAAATATGTCAAATCTTTTGGCGAATGATGAGTTATTCATAGTTATTTGGACATTAAAACAAATAAATGTATAACATGAACTACAAAAAAACACATTTCTGCAAATAGAAAAAGAGTCGCCCCTATTAAAAACCTATTCAAAAGCTATAAATGCATTTTATAGTAAATATAGAAGACTTCAGTGGAAAAACGTCCAGTCAATATGTCTCCATTTGATGGTAGAAGCAGGCTAATATCTCCATCAGCTGGGTCATCTGAACACACAACATAAAATCGATTATTATAAGTCATTTCATTTTAAAATCCTGGAAACAAACACAGAATAGCCGCCAGTGTTGTGATGCAATCTGACTCGTGTCAAGAGCTCGTCTCCTTTGTTTATAAGCTCGTGAAAAAAAAGTTGCATGCTTCACCTTTAAACCAGACATGAAGCACATTATGTAAGTCACTCTTCGGTTTTTCTCACTGACTCACTCATCAGATCGCTTTCCTGCGTCATCCCCGCTTCGTCTTACTCGCAGGGTTTTTTCAGATAGCTTCCTCCCTGCCAGTAATTGGTTTACGAGGCAAAGATGGAGTCCCTGTTAATTTAAAATAAAAGGGCTGACTCAGCTCCTGCACAACAGAGGCCCTGTTCAAAACTTTATTACGACCTTTAATTTCACAGTTAAACGAAGAAACCTCAAGCAGAAGAACCTCTCACCACCTTTACAGCGCAACGATTTGATCATTCTCCACCTTTTTCTGGCCTCTTTTTCATGAGTAACCCCCACTGTATTTAAAGCATGATATGTGTAATACCAAATAACGTGATGTAACTAATTCTAGATTAGATAAGATAAAACGCTGCGAGGGGGAAAGGGACGTGCGAGGCGGGCGGGGAGTAAATGTGGCAAACATTATCAGGAGATCAGAGTCAATGAGTGGAGGCTGGTGGAGGAGAGTAGCCTATCCCTCACACAACCAGCTGTCTGCAGGGCCGGACAGGCCTGTCGAACAACACTTATCCCCACATGAGCCCATGCGCACACACACAACACATCGAGCTGGAGAGAGAGAGAGAGACCTGAGACCCGAGGTTAATCCCCCCCGTCCAACCACCCATCAGCTTTTGCATAAGAAGATGACATCACAGATCAGTGAGGGATTGGTTGGTTGGCTCGGCCTGACTGAAGCTGTGTGTTTGTGGTCTGTGAACCAAATGTCCTCACAGGGATAGTAAAAAAAACAAAACATGTAGATGGTGCACACACGAGGGTTTCTGTTCATAATGTTGATTTATGAGTCATAATTAAAGGGGTTAGCTTTAAATCTCAGAATAATTAAAGTAGCCGGACTTGGAGTTTAACTGAGGTCCTCACAAAGATAGGAAAGGACGTCTCTGTGTCTGTTTGTGTGTTGGGATTGGACAGCCTCGCTCTGACACGTGGGGGGTGGGGGCGTTGAAAGGCATCTGCTTAATACTCTTATGTAAAACTAAACTGTAATACATTTCACCCCCCTTCAGTTTCTACCAGAATCATTATTAAAAGTTATGGATTTCCCCTGTTTTTTTTTTTTTTGCATGTTTGCAAACACCGCCTGAAATGTCGCCTTCGCTGGCGGGATCACAGTTTCTGAACGAAGGGTTACAGGGTTCAGAGGTTGAGGGACAACATGGCTGCATGCGTGGCTGGAGGGCCAAAGTGCTGGTTCACTGGCTGGATGCTTAATGGATTGGCATGAAGTCCCATTTGCAAGCTAGTTGACGAGTTGATAAAAGGCCGAAAGTCTGTCCTGCAAATCATTATTTATGAACTATTAGAACTAATGCATTAGATGAGCAATATTACATCTATATTGTCAAAAATTAAGCACAAAAGTCTGAGGCAAATTGTTGAATGAAATCTGTTAATACAAGCAGAAAATGTTAAATATTTAATAAGTCTTTTAATAACACTGACTTGCATCGACCATGAAAAACAGAGTTGAGTTCAGCTTTTCTTTGACTGCAAAACTAAAAGATATAATCAAAAAGCTTATTGTTTTATCAACAAGTCTTGCATGAAAATCTTCTCTAAAATAAAGTTAATTAAAGCTTCCTTATAGTTCACTTTTTGTAGATTAAGTGTTAGACATCAAAACACATGGTGTCCCTTAAAGGCCTGAAACTCCTCAACCTCATAAATCGAATGCAAAGGTGATTTTAGTGTGTTTTAAACAGGCATATTTGATATTAACAGAAGTTAAAAACTCTACAAAGTACCTTTAAATCTACTCAGAGTACTTTCCATCACTATTATTTGGTTTATGCATCTTTTTGTTTGTTTTTCTTCCCCATATCTTCATCAAATGCCCAGAGACTTTGACACTTTTTACTGAATTTATCCAAAAAATCAGTCAGCTGATTGAGCCTGAAAAGAAAAGCAATGAAGC
>JAQNCA010000021.1:10775966-10786663 GCA_029783725.1 Acanthurus tractus
AACCTCCTATATCAATTTCACCACTCCAACACACACTAAATCTAACACCCCGCGCACCTCTGACTAATAATAAACTCTTACCCATAACACCCAATCCCCCCCCCCCCCCCCCCCAAAAAAAAAGTAAATCCTCACACGCAGCAGCTCAGCCGCCATTTTTTCTTTTTTTTCACTCTGATTAAGCCGCCCGGGTTCGGTGTCGAGCTGACAGCTTTTCAATACAGCCAGGTGGTTAATCCAGTCGCAGGCCAGGTGTGTGATCACAGCAGGTGACGGCGACTGAAGTTTGGGGGGTTCATGGAGGTGGGGGGGGGGCTAACTGTCTATAGCTAACAAGCCATTGATCTACAGCGCCTGACCTCGCCGCTGCAATCATATCCCTTTTTATAGCCTGTCTGAATATGTCTGGCAATTACAATTAAGCCTGTGGGTGGGAGGGAGTGAGAAGGGAAAAGACTGGTGTGTGTGTGTGTGTGTGTGTGTGTGTTGTTCAATAGGAAGTGTGTGTGTGTGTGTGTGTAACTGCAACCAAAACCAAAAAGCAGCTATTGTTTGTAGTTGTATTATTCTTTCATCCGTGCATGTTTAATCATTCGCTTTGCTGTGTATTTTTAAGATTCTTTGTTACTGGTTTGGCTTTCCTTACACACCTGTTTTGTGTGCATGCATGTGTGTGCATGCATGTGTGTGCATGCATGTGTGTGTATGCGTGGGTGCGTGCGTGTGTTTGCCACTTAAGAGAAGGACTTTGATTCAGATAAAAGCCAGGTGTGTGTCAGAAATAGAAACCGAAGCTGCTCAGACATCATCGGTTTGCAGCTGTTTCCTGTCTCTCTCACCCTCTCGCTCCATCTGTCTCTCTCCACGTCCCTCACTCCATCACCTCCCTCTTTTGCCCCCCCCCCCGCTCCCTCATCATCCCCCTTTTTAAACCTCCTCCCTCGTCTTACTATCAATTACGGCACGTTGCCACCCAGTTCATCTCCGGTGCGTTCAGTCCAGATTTGAAGCTTTTCAGACTCCGAGTGGAAGTTTGACCCACTTTGCATCCTATATTAAAATCTCATAGATCCAATTCAGAAGTCATGTCAGATTCAATCACTGCAGGGCGAAGCACGAGGGTGGAGGATGGGGACGGAGGCACGGCAGCATTCGGTCCCAGTGAATTGTTCCTTGTGCAGTAAATGTCAGCAGCTCTTTGTTTGATGAAAGATTTAGATGTTTCCTCTGTTTAATTAAAGCACAAATCAGATTTTATGAATCTTAACATTGTTTGTGAAGAAAGTTCAGGCTTAGTTTGGTGTCTTTTTTTTGCATCTGCAGCGACAGAAATAAGGAGGAAGTGTTTGTCTCGCACACAAATGCTTTGATTTGATGCGACGCTTTAACTGGAAACGAATCAGAGCGGATGGAGGATGATGACGATGTGACCATAAGTGGGATAAAAGGGTCACTTTAGAGTTTAGAAAGGATGGAGAGAGTGTGTTCATGTGACTGTTTAAAGTGTTCAAGCACAGACAGAACTGTGAAGAAGAACTTGGCAATGCTAATTTACAGGAAAAGTCTGTGTGTTTGTCAGAGTTCAGACTGAAATGTCTCATCTGCTGTTGTGCAGATTGTGATGAAGTTAAACACACTTTCATGGTCCTCAGAGGATGTTTCACAGTAACTTTCATCAAGATTTTAACTGTTCAATAGTTTCTTTCATGGCCAAATATTCCCAGCAGACTCAGCCCTGATTTGTGCTCAGTACGCATGTTTCAACCTGGTAAAACGCCATCTTGCATCAAAAGTAGAACACCGATTATTTGAGAGTTTTGCAGCCAATCCATATGCTCACCTATCATGCTAACGTTAGCTAATGTGCACAGATTTGCATACAAAGCTAAGCTATCAGTACTTTCTTTGTATGATATCATGCTTCATGATGTTTATCCAACATGTTGTGTTCTCGGCAATGTGATGCTTATTAATATGTTGCTTTACCATCTGCAATGGTTCCATTATAAATGTCTGTTTATGGTGTTTATTTCCAAATCTCTTCTTATTCGGACAATTATTAAAAATGCATCTGCATGCTAATGTAAGATATAACTCCTACACCCATAAAAACACTGGAAATAATCCCTAAACAGTGTTTATTAATACTGTCCTTGTCCACATTTGTGTAGAATATTTTAACCAGTAAACTCTGCACATGGCTTTCAATATGTTTATAAATTGTGTACTTTACTGTGTTTTATACTCAATTTATTTTCACTAATCTAAACAAGAGCAGACACGAGATCGTCCGCAGAGGAAAGCCACGCTCCTAATAACAGAAACCATAAAAGAACACAAACAATGTTCTGAACAACAAAACTACGACACAAAATGTCACAACGCAGAGTCGCAGATATGATCTGAAATTTTTGGAGGAAAAATGTAAACACCAATATAGGAAGCAAAATAACTACAAAGCTCGCTTTTATTAAAAAAAAACTGTGATGCTAAAACCCTTTTCCAGCCCTCGCAGCTGCAAATTTCCCAGACAATAAATCCAGTTGGCCTCATTCTTTCCCCAAGAAACTTAATATCGTCTTTTCTCATCCGAGACTGACCCCAACAGCAATAAGCAATAAGAGCCGCAGTGTTCGCTGATCATATCTGTAAGTGAACACTCTGTCAGCTTATACAACACACTCCACCTGTTTTTCTGCTTTATTTAAGTTTATATCTGTCGTCAACTTCTATTAAATCTCATGTCCTGCAGTTTTGGCCCCCTGACTCCTGATCGGATAATCGATAAATGCTCGTAAATCTTGTGGTGTGAATACAAAAAGTTGTGCTTTGGTTTGTTCCGTTGAAGGCCGTTTTTGCTGAGACTCGCTGAGCCTGTCGCTTATTTCTCACACTCGGCTCAGAAATGATTGTAACTTGTGATTTAAAGCACGTTTCGAGGCTTTTCTGTCTTTGTTAATGGGGCTCTGAGTCAGTGTGACATCCCATTAGTCTTGGCATTCAACAAACTCCTCAATGATTTTAGTTTTTTTTTATGACTAACTGAGACGAGTGAACCACCTCTGCGTGATGAAGCAACTTACATCTCCACATTAATTTATATTCTTATCTTCTCAAGTCGCTGCCATCACTTGCTTTGATGCTGCTTTGATCTTTGGATTTAAAGATGTACGTCGGCCCCATAAAGGTGGTCAACACCATCACAAACACAGGTGGATGTCTGGAGTCGAGTGGTTTCTCGCTAATGAACAGAAACGCTCGCAGCTTCTTTAAAAAGATCAGAAGATTGTCGGATTGAAAGCACGCAAACTCCCACTGCATTTCAGGTTCACTGAAATCTGGTTTCTGGTTTGCATTTGGATATTTTCAATCATCCTCAGAAAAACTGCAAACATCGTTGGTAGTTGTCAGTTTTTCAGTTGAACTGCAAATTATTACATGCAGTCAATGAGTTGGAGTAAATATTGTGATAATGGAATGATTTTTTGTCATCGAAACCACCAAACTGAATCAACGTCAGCGTTTAAAATGACTAAACTGAAACGTTATGTCACACCCAAACTGTGCTGGATTCCTTCATTCAGCATGTTTAAAAGTTAAACAAAGAACCGTAGAAGATGTGGCCTTAAAGCTGTGGAGTGAATGACACGGGAGGTTAGGAGACACCGACGGGAGTGACATACTGACGGTGTGACAGACTGACCCTGGATCAGTGTGACAGGAGCAGCCTTGTAGAGTTTGTGGTCGCAGCTCTTGCAGCTGCTTGCACACTCTCTTTGTTCAGACTGGAAATGCAGAAAACCTGCCGGAGCTCTGAGTCACCAGCAGCTCATTCAAGCTGCTGCGTGGTACCTGTGTTGTTACTGAGCTGGTGGTGTGTTCAATGGACGAGCCTCAGCTTGTTGCACATGCACCAGTGTTCACAAAACATGCAAAACTCAGGAATGAGCGATGAAAACTTTGAACACATCGCTGCAGATCGAGCTTACACCTGCTACGTGCTCCTTTCTGTGCCAAAATCCATTCGTGAGCAACAGGAAGAGTCTTGCTTTTTATCACACCACATCCAGTATTACAGCCGCTCGGTGTAAGAAGAACACAATGAGTCTGCTGTCAAACTTTGTGAGTGGCACGAGGTGAAAATAGGCTCTTTTTTTAGGGGTCAGAGGGGTCGTATCCCATTATAACCAACATGGCAGACATTATTAAACCTCAGCAGAAGCTTTGAATGCTAAAAAATAGCAAAATGATGTAAAAATAGCATGCGGTACAACCCTACAGGTGACACCGTTAGAGGTAATTTACAGAAAACAACACCTAGACGGCGTTTTAACACCAATGTCGTGTTGACTGATGATTCAATCAATCAGTGTGAGGATACACATTTGCAACTTGGCAGCAGGGAAGCAGTGTGGGTAAATAATGCAAACACAAAGGGAGGAAAGGTTTGAGACTGTGACAGCTTTAATGTCACTTTTCAAATTTTGATTTATGGCTTCCTGCGCGGAGGTCAGAGTTCACGCCAAACTACAGCGTTTCTGCTGGAGTTCAATCGTCGCTCTTTGCACCTCGGGGCTCAAATCTTGGTGGCTTTGAGTTGGACTCGGTCCTGGCAGGCCTCTCCTCCTTGATCCTCACAGAGCTGACATTTGGCACGGTGGTGACACCTCAGCGGCTGAAAAGGACAATTCTCCGATGAGCCTCCTCAATATTTTAAGTCCAGTGACATTTCATTAGATGAAGAGGAGTTTAGAAGCTGGCAGAGGCTCCTCCTCACATCTCCGCTCGCCAGGTTAGTTGAACTGACAGTCACCTGCGGGAAGGAGGTGCATGAGCATTTGTTTTTTGTTTTTGCACACACACACGGACGCAGCAGACGTAAAAGGATACACACTTGCAGCCACGCACACACACAAGCTGGCGGATGGTGTAACCTTTCACAAGCTCTATGATGCAAATGTCTCTTCCTCGCTTTGTGTGCACGTTGGAGAGAAAAGACCAGAATTGGTGCAGCAGAACCGGAGAGATAATCGAAACCCAGTGCCTACAATACCCACAGTGCAACAGGTGTTTCAGTATTCTGGTATAAAACACCAGCATGTGTGTTTTCCTGCAGTGCAGATTGCTTGCATATTGTGTCGAGTACGCTAAAGTGTCGGTTTTCAAAGCCACAAAGCTTTTCCAATTTTCCACTTTCTGTCTCTCAGTAGCAGGGCAGTGCGACAAAACCGGTTATAATCATATTTCTCTTAAAGTAAAAAAAAATAAAAGTCCTAAAAATGATTTTTTTTTTCTCGTCCTGGTTGCTTAAACTTCCTCTTTTAATTCAGGAGAAACTCGAGCAGAGACCCCTGAAGAGCAGAGTGGAGAGCAGATCAGCAGGGTGGGAGCCGGGCTGGTGTCGCTTTCGTGTTCAGCCTCTTTTTGCTTCATCCTGTCGACCTCCCGCCGCGGTTGGAGCTCCTCTATAAATTTCCCAATGCTGAAAAAGTCGTCACATGTGGATGTAAAAGAATGTCTAGATTTTATACCACTTTTTCTGTCCCACAAGCACCTAAAAGTGCACTTTTACCCCCAAAAATGTCAGCCAAATTCACTTCTCAGCCAATCGGGAGCCACAAGACGTTTACTTCCTCCAGCTTCATGTTTTAAAACAGGCTGAAAATGAAACACCGGATGCATTTTTCCACGTTGAGAGCCATATCATGTCCTGTATTGTCGTCTGCCGGCACGGTACGCCGCGAGTGGGATTGTACGTCGCCATGGTGATGTCTTCCCGTGTTGTGACAGGCATTGTGATGATCGCGGCTCGTCCTCGCAGACAAGATGATCTCATTCCACTTTTTGGAAAACATTGCCGCGTAAATTAGCAATTCAATGAGGACTTATGTCTCAAACTTCCAGACCTCTTATGCGCTTAAAATATGTAGCTATAACTGCCTAGTTTTTATAAATATATATAAGCACACTGGGGGAAATATTGCAAATGAATGCACTTCTACACTGCCGTGCCATTTTTTTAATTAAAACGCACAGCGTCTGAGAAGGCAAACAGCAGGCCTTGACCATAAATTTAGCTTCTCTTAAAATGTTAATTCATCTCCAAAGAGAGGTTGTGAGGCTTTCATTCCTTCAGCCTTCCAGGGTTAATGAGAAACCACAAAGGAATGACGAAGCAATCGTGTCGGAGCTTTAAAGCAGCTCTGATGGCGGAGTGAAGTGCATTAGGTGGTAATAGGACCAAGCTGGGTCTGGATCATGGCCGACACGTCTCTCATCCCTGTGAGCTCTAACCATTTAATCGATTTCCATCTGTGTCTCCCATGTCCGCTCCACTTCAGCCAAAGCACCGGCGGTTAGCCAGGGATTGGGGTTGGTGAGGTGGAGAGACATTTAGTGGAGATGGAGAACAATCAGACGGACCATTTTGTGTGTGTGTGTGTGTGTGTGTGTGTGTGTGTGTGCGTCTCATGATTCTCTGGCCAAAACATTTAGTTGTGATGGTGATGTGATGCTGCTGCGTTTTACGGAAGGTTTGGAGTGCATGGACTGAAATGGATTAGACATATTTCAATACTTGTCATCATTGATATGAATTAAATAAAAAATAACAACCATGTCAAAGGTAGAAGGGAGTTAAAGGGGGTTTTTATGCTAAATTAAAAGGAAATCACAACACATAGGGCAATTAGTTCAAGTAAGGAGACAGTTTAAATGAGAAACAGTGAAGTAGGTGATTGTTTACAGTCATTTTTTTCAGAATTGACTTTTTATCTCATCAGCTGATGGAACAGGAAACAAATCACCAGCCAATCATATCTCCTACTGACGAGCAATTATTATTTGATTGTTAAAAAATGCTGCAGCAAACCAACTTCAGTAAATTAATATCTTTTGAACAAACATTTTTCATATAAAACACATGTAACATTGTATGATGTCACTTTTTTGCCTGTTTTTTTTCTATTTTGCACTCAATACCTTCCATAAGATTTGAACATATCTCAGTCAATCAGAAAAATGGGGGTGTCACCTTCTCGTTTTGCCAGTAACCGGACACTGATGTGGCACCTTCAGGAAAATCTGAACCTCCACATGAGTTTGTTTGGTGTCAGTCACTTCCCGTAGTTGTGATTGCAACACGGGGGTAAAGTTATGCATAATTCATTGTTCACTTGATGGACACAAAGTTAAATTTAATCCAGAATCTCCAGCTGTGATGTACATCTCTTATTACGTTTCCTTGGTTTAAAGTCACGATGCTCGTCGCTGAGGACCTGGATCTTCTGTGTCAATCTAAGAATATAGTTGTTTGTGTGCGAATAACACACCTGATACTTCATCTCCTCCTCCATCAAAGAGATTATAGCTTTAAGCTCAGATGTGGCAGACTTCCAACACCTATTAGCATTATTATAATATATTCCGTCTTGATTGTTAACACAGCATCCTGGGATTAGTGTAAGACGAGCAGCTTTGCATTTGCATCCATTTCGCTCCACCGTCAAATAGTGCGTGAACAAAGTCTTCAAGTCAGGTTTTAAAATATCCATATTGTACCTCGTGGGTCACATTTTACTTTCAATTCAGTCAATTCAAACATTAATTGATATCAGAAATGGATGATACGCTTCTCATTTGCAAGAGAAAAGCCGGCGGTTGCGGTTATTCCCATTATTCTCGAGGTATTAGCAGCGACCGAATTGGGAGATAATTCACAAAACACCCTCCACGTTGCATGCACGAATGTGTGTTAGTGTGTGACCAGCATCCCCCTCCCTCTCTCTCTCCCCGCCTCCCCCCTCCTTGTTTTGCCGAGTTATTGCTCTGCGTTAGCCGTGTGATTGCCTGGTGGCGATTCATAAGCAGTGAGACCTTTCCCCGTGCCTGGTTCTCATTAAACCTCAGAGGGGAGAGACATACCTCCCCTTCCCCAGATCTAATATATTGGACTCTGAGAGCTGAATATACAATACAATCTGGTACAGTACAGTATGTGCTCTCCTCAGTCCCCCTCCTCTCCAAAACCCCCCACCGCCTTACCCTGTATACACACCTACACAAGCGCTCAGTATCTGTCTGATGCAAAAGTCTTTTCATTAAGGCTTACATGCCTTTTTTTATGCATCCATGAAGAGAAGATATGAGTTTTTTTTACAAAATCCTCAGCACCCCTGATGTCACCTTCGTCCCCATCCAATAAAACGAGCCAGACTAGTGCCTCTATAACATGTTTGCCAGATGGGTGTAATAAAACACTCCCGGCAGGGTCACCCCAGACGAGCCGCACTTGTTAAATAGCCCAATATTTGTTTATGCAATAAAGATTTGCTGAGTAAACGCGTCAGAAACACCCCACTTTAAATTCATTCAACAAGCTCCTCAGCACAGACACAGTGACGCCGGCTGCTGAATATCCTCGTTCAAAGGCACCAGGTACAAAATAAGAGAGGGGGGGACGAGTGAAACACGCTTTGCTTTCACCGAGAGCGGCTATAATAAATACCTTTCTAATAACGTTCTACAAAGTGACTGGAGAAGCAGTTTATGAAAGAAGACTGGAGTTATAGTTTGGAGTTTCAGCTCAACGTTTAGCCGACCGGCTCACAACTTTACCCTTCTGGTTCTCTTCTCTTTTGATTCTGCAGCATCACAGCTGTTTGTGGTCGCTGCAGGCGGCTGCTCTTAACAAACAAGCATTGAAAAACCCACAGCATGCAACCTGCTGAGCGTCAAACAGCAGAAATTCAAATTTAGCAAAAAAAACCAAAACAGCTGGTCAACTTATGCAGCGGAGCATTTAGCAGCCAAAAGCCAAATATTTTTCTCAGCAGACCAAAACAGAGCTGAAATAGGGTGAAAATTGGACTCAGATTCATCAGGTGGTCTGAAATAAGACACCAAATGAATGATTAAGTTTCTTCAGAACTGCTGGATGAATGAATAAACATTAATTTCCATATCGCCGAAAAGTATGTGACTTCTCTTTTCACAGTTCTGTAAAACATTTTTGGACACAAAAAATCAGTCTCTGCAGCTGATTTTTTAGTGTTAAATATCTGAGTGCAACCAAAATTTTTGAGGAAATTGAGCACTTGAACCACCAAAAATAACAAAAACCATAATTTTTGGTTAATTTAAAAAAAATAAAACCCATATTCTATCTGCTAGCATGAAGAGGGTGAGATCTGTAAATCTATCAGTAACACAGCCCGACACCAGGGGGCGATCAAGACATCTTGGCTCCTCTTTTGAAGGGCTGCCGTTGTCCTCCATCTTTATTGACATAATTAAAATAAAGGAAAATTTGACATTTGAGGTCACACACGCTCTCAAGCTGAGTTAGCTTAGCACAAACACTGGAAACGAGGCTAACAGTTAACCTGCCTCAGTCCCTCTGATTCAGAGTCTGATTCAGCACTTAAAGCTCAATAATTAACCCTTTATCTGCATCTTTACCTTAAATAATACAATATGAGTGTCAGTTTGAATAAAAAGACTGAATACAAAGTGAAGTTATGTGCTGTTCGCCTTCCGCTTCTTTGTTGGTCATTAAATTCATGGAGTTTCCAGTGCTTGCCCTAAGTTTAGAGTAGTTTCATTTTAAATTGGATTTTGCCAGCTGTGTTTACAACAAAGATTTATAAAAATGCCAATAGCTCAAGAAGTTAATGAGGCTTTAATCAATATCTCACTGTACAGGTTCAGTCCCAGACAGTACGGCCTCATTATGAAGACATCTCCTGGTTTTTCTTCGCTGTGTATCATCGAATAAATCAAATCAGGCAGCAGTCACATCTCACATATTCTCATAAGTGTTTATTATCTCAGACAACAACTGTTGTGTCTGACAGAGGCGAAGCAGTGAAACGATGCCACTTTTCTGGGCGGGAGAGTCGAGCGGTAAATATCACCTGCATGTGAAGGACAGTTCGGATGGGTGACCGTCCCTGTCGGCGGTGCAGACGGCTTCGCTGCAGCTCGTCCTTGGAGGGAGTCGCTGCTGAAACGTGCAGATGTGGGTCAAATCGTGTTTGTAAAAAATCATTTCTGGCCTTTGCCTCCTCCTGCTCTGGAGAAACCAGATGGCTTCTGTCCCCCCACATGCAGCAAGCAGTTTTAGTTATTTAAACATTTCTCGGAGGCAGAAGCAATTTCGTTGGTTGAGTGAAACCCCATCGGGATGAACCACTGAGCTGCTCTCTTCTTTTTTTTACCAGGCAAAGTGTCATAGACTTGGAATAAAGAATGAAGATGAAAAGGCCTTTTATATGTATGAAATATTTGTGTTTGCACGATATTTTGATGTTTATGTCAGATTAATGTCCCTGAATGAGTTTAGAAATCATTAAAGTTGTCTCTTTTTAATGCAGGATCGTGACTTTAATCACATGATTTAAACTTTTTCTGCAGTTTAAAAGTATTTTAAGCTTTTTTTATCTACAGGAGCAATGTCAACAAACATTAAGAAGTAACTTGATTACATTGAAACTGTTTGGTTTTGATTATAAAATCTTCACGTATCCTCTAACCTGTTTATTTTACTCCTGTGTTCGTTTTTAAGTGTTTCACGGTTTCCAGCGAATGTGAGAACAGCTCTGTGAAGCACAGTGAGCTGAGGCGTCTCCTGACATTTTTCTCAAATGTTACCGAAATCAATCAAATTATCTAACAGATTCATTGGATCGATTTTCTTA
>JAQNCA010000021.1:10786763-10801064 GCA_029783725.1 Acanthurus tractus
TGTGTGTGTGTGTGTGTGTGTGTAAGCCGAGTAAATCTTGCCAGTGTGTGTTGTGCAGCACTGTGCAGATGGAGGTTTCTTCCCAAGTGGAGCTGTTGCAGTCACATACATAAAGATTAGGTGCTAGTTAGTTTTTGTGTTTTGTGCTGATTTTCTGTTTTTAATTCCACAATATTTTACATTGTTTTTTTACAATATTTTTTTCTATAGTTGCTATTTGAAAGAATTGACAAGTAGAACTTCAATTCTAGCATCAAAGTTAACAAATTTGAGAAAAGCTTGTTGCTTCTTCTCCCTTTTGTGTTTTATTTTGTTATCAACTTTTTACGTTTTCCTCTATAAAGATACTTGAAGGAAAAAAGGGAAACTAAATTTGATCAACTTACAGCTAAGTTTGCATTTGTGTTGATACTCTTCAATCAAAATTTGATACCAAATGGGAGTTGTGGGATCCACAGAGCGGACTTGTGATCCTGTTGTCAGCTCATATTTACACGAGTTCCATTATTATGAACTTAATTATGACACTGATGGTGATTAAATGCCTGCAGCAACTACAAAGTGAAAAACAAAGTCGTAAGAGCAGGGCGGTTTGTTCTGAGTGGCTGTTGAAATGAGTGAAAGCTAAAAAGCAGGATACAACTTTGCAAGAGTTGCATCCAAAACAGCATCAAACACAGCTGATGGTAATAACTGCTTAGAAGTGAGGGGTTGGGTAACTCCTCGGAACTCGTAGTGAATGTTGTGTTGCTGTCAGCATTTTTTGCCTTTTTAGCAGTGATAGTTACAATATCTCTTAAGGATTGCACCATTGTTAAGAGAAACCTTTGAAAAATTTCAGCATAGTGTCTCTCCGCTTTCATGCGAAGGGTAAAATGAGTATATTGACATCTCTTTCAAGTCTGCATGCTAAATATGAAGCTAAACTACTCAAAGACATGAAGCTAGGTTTAGCAGCAGATTTAAAAACAGGTGAAAGCATCTCACCTGGCTCTGCATTAGCTCTTTATCAGGGGAAATGACCTCCTGGAGGTTTGTTGACGCCATGAGGTTGCCAGGCAACTGCAGAGCTCCCAGGAAGTCACTTCACCCGGCCAGGAAACAGCCCATAAAACCATGACCACACCAGTTTTTAGTCTTTCTCTGGAGTTGTTCTATAACTAAAAACTTTAAACAGATCAAGGTCGGTAGTTTCCCTCTGCTCCCTTTTTATGCAAAGCTAAGCTAACGGCGTCTTTTGTTGCAGGTTCATATTTAACAAACAGCCATGAGGGAAGTATCGATCGTCTCATAAAACTCTCAGAGTGAAAGCAAATAAGCTTTTTTTCAGTTGACCTATTTTGGAGAAAGTCTTGCACACCTCTTATCATGAAATCTGGACCAGAGAATTGCATGAAGTTTGTTAGAAATTAGAACAGATGTATTTTTCTTTCTGTATTTGTCACAAAACGGCACTTTTTAAAGGAGTGCAGGGCTCCGACACACACTGGCGTGTAAACGGAGGTCATGCATGTCGTGATGTGTGATCACATGGGCGGCACCAGCGCAGTGAGTCCGGACTGATGGATTACAGTGTTTGCAGACTACACTCCCGTGGATCCATAAGTGGGTTGAACTGTGTGACCCATAACTGTAAGTGACAACCATGTCTGAACTGCATTTCTTCCATTGGAATAAAACAAACTACTTGCAGGAAACAAAGTGACAGGGTTTAAAAATGCATCAACATTCGCAGAACAGAGAAAGAGAACAATGTGCAAATAGCAAGTGCAAGCTGTAAATTTTGCAAGTTAGTTTTCCATGTTCAATTGCTCTGATAACATTAGTTCTTGTACTTTCTATATTATTAGCCTTAGATCAAAGTATCAGGTACATGATGACAATACAATGGTGGCTACAAAATGCATGTAATCGCATGTAAAATGAGGATGATCGAGTGACAAAACCTGGAATACTTACTTTTACACACAAACGTCTTCGGTAGGTTTAACTTTGACTTCTAAGTTGGATTCAAGAAAGTCTGAAAAGTCATGTGGGCTGTTAGTGGCATTATAATCCACAGCTCTTGGTGATTCACTTTAAACTTCAGCAGTTATTACTGTTTGTTATTTTGCTTTGTATCACTGCAGTTTTTACATGCAGTGTTTCCAGGAATTGTACTTTTCAATGACCTTATGTTTTTTGAATATGATTCCAGGAAGTTTATTTTCTTTCAGTCAGATTTAAAGTGTCGTGTTTTGTCTTTGCAGGACAGTTTAGTTCACAGGATACTCAGAGTACTGCGAGCTGTGCCTTTGTCAAACAGTGTTTTTCACATCGTAACCTGAGGCAAAGAACTAGAAGGCCTTAAGTACTCAAGATTACTTCTAGTAAACATGATGTGATTATTATTTTACAGCACATTTATTCTGAAAGTGAGACTAAAGATGTGATGGGAACCCTCGGGAGAGCACGAGACCGACCGCTGAGGCCTGCAGGACTCGAGTACAGCGCTCCTTAGACACTGAGCATATGGGAATTAAGGGGTCGGCTGGGACATGTACGTCTGCATGCATATGTCTCTGTGTTTGTGTGTGTGTGTGTGTGTGTGTGTGTTTGCTGGGGCCGACAATGCGTAATGCATTTGTCATGCCAACCAGGCCAAGCAGGCATAAAAGCCCTTTGTTCTTAATCGAGGCCCCACAGGGTAATGTGGTAATACAGATGGGGCCTGTCATGCTTTTTCTGAAAAGCAAGATGAGGAGGAGGAGGAGGAGGAGGAGGAGGAGGAGGAGGAGGAGGAGGAGGATGAGCAACATGAAGAGGAGGAAGAGGGACTCATCTGGTCTCTGCTGAGCCTGGTTTCTCCTCTGGAAGTAGAAAATTGGGTTGATAGGCGGACGGATAGGTGGGTGATTCAGTTTCTTCCCTTATTGATTAGAAGTTGGCTGCTTTTAAACCTTTTTTTCTCTTTAAAGAAATAAAGAGAGCAAAACAAGATCTCAAAGAGAAGTATAAAAGGGAATTAAGAGCACAGGAGAATGAATAATATGTCCTAAATATTCTCTTTCACAGCAGCATTACCTGTGCACCAGCAGCAGCAGGCGACTAAAACATTAGAGAGGACAAAAGAAAACCAGCAGCATCATGATATTTAAGGCTATTTGGTTGAATTTACCTTCTCATGTCTTCTACGTGAAACTTTTGCCCACAAGACTTCTTGAAAACAGCAAGATTGTATTCAGTTGACTCATTTCCAGGCCGACCCTGCAGGCCTGATGCAGGAGAGACAGTATTTATCACACAGCAGCAGGCAAACAGTCCGCTTTCAGGAGGGTTTTCTTCATTCTTTTTTCCATTTTCAAAGCTCTTTGTGTCGCTGTTGAATTAAACAGCTCTATACGTAGTCGTTTTTATAATATTTAGGCCCATCGCTGACACAAAGGCAGTGGACACAACAAAAGACTAATGTAGTTAAAAGTTTGCTCTCACCACTCAGCCTCATTGTCGGTGTTGACTTGCTGGATGATGAACAGCTGTAGTTGTGATGTTGTGTTCATCAAGAACTTCGCAAGGCAGCTGGACTGATTTTCAAGACTTTAATCTTGCAGGTCCATCTTGAAAATCTCCAACCCGTTTCGTTTCTGTACAGTTATGATTGGACCAATCAGGGTGCTTTTCGAAGAAAAAGGTTGAAGCTGTTGACAAAGTTTAGTTTGAGCAAGAAGAGGCCGCAGGCTTGTAAACAATGACGACCGTCGAAGAGGTTAGCATGGATGCTACAGCAATTTTATCAGAACTGGGCAACATTTTCTTGTCAGAAGAGCAAAGAACGGCACTGAAGGCTTTTCTTCATGGAAAAGATGTTTTCACTCTTTTCCCAACTGGCTTTCAAATTATTGTGACAGACAGAACGTTCGTCCAATCACATTCCAACATTTTTCAACAACAACCTATCCGTCCAAATGCTGTCTTTGGGTGGTTTCCCAGATGGTCGTTCAAAATAAATCCGATAGATCCTATAGAAACAGTCTATCTGGCGTGTCATACAGGTGTTAAAGCGTGACACGAGCATCAGACCTGAGCATTGAAATCATCATTTCATGGCTTTTGTTGCTTAGATTTCTGTATTTTGATCTCCCTCTTGCTTCTCAGAATAGACTTTATGGGCCAAACTCGTCCGCTCGGCACTATGCAACACGAAGCCGTGATGCATTATTTGGACATATGTCAGGTCGACTCAGCTTTTGTGATGAATTTGTCCGTTCAAAGACTCATACTCACTTCCAGAGTGAGAAAAGCATATTGAAAGGATGGAAACACTGGACTGTAGTCAGTTCTCATGTATTGCACTGATAAATAAGTGTTACTGTAAAAAAAGAAGGTGATTACTGTTACTCAGGGAGCTGACGAATGTCTGTGTGAAACATGTTTCATGGAGATTCTCAGTGTCACGGTCTACCTTGATTACGCACTGTGGTGTAAATTAAGGACACGTCCCTTCAGATTGTCCCAGTTTCCAAATGCTGCAGACCTGCTGTAACAGATCAGCTTTTTTACTCCGAGCTTCTACTTCTGTGGTCTTCCAGTTTTTTCCATTTCATCTGCAAATCTCACAGGAGGGACGGTGGTCAGGTGTTTCTGCCAAAGACGTGCAGATGAGCCGGACTTCATGGGGTCTCCCAGTGCATGTCAGGGTATTAAGCAGCCTGCTACTGCCCTAAATTAGCATTTCATCTTATATATTTCTTCTTTATGTGTACACTGCCATTAAACATCATCCTTCCCACCTTCAGTTTCCTCAAATGGACGATAAGGATTTGATTCTGAGCCTGAACTCGGGCTCGATGCCCGGTAACGGTGACAGAGAGTTCTCAGACGAAGGTTAAAGATGCTGGAGATGCCAACTGGAGGCGCTGGTGTAACTTTAAAATGATTTAAAACAGAAATCCATTAGGTGAAATTAGGTGATGTGAAGTCTAAATACCACAGCGCAGAGAGAGGAGTCAAACTGGTGAGTGATTAACGAGAGGTCGGCACTGACGCTCAAACATCCGTAGCTGCTATAAGTGACTGTGAATGGACCTGTGCTGCCTTTGTGTTCATGGTAAGATGAAAAAGCCCAGAAACTGATGATATGAAGTACAGCTGAGGCTCATGGGAGTGTTGTTAGTTTTTTTCACTATTTGGTCAGAAATTAGATTAAGACTTTGATTTGATTATGGTGCCAGATTATTCCAAAGACATTACATTTCATCCTAAGGGGGGAAATTAATGTTGGTGCCGAATTTCTTAGCATCCCATCCAAATGTTTCAAGACTTTTCCTTAAAAAACGAAAGCATACATTGAAAGAAAAGTCAGGGAATCACTGAAGTCATCAGGATTCATCCCCTGGGTATCAAGAATGTAAAGAAAGTGTCACCAATATTGCGATCCAAAGAACAAGTGAACATTTTGAACCACTAATCACCTTAAAATGACTTATTTTCATACATCTATTACTTTAAATTAACGGTTCTGCACAGTTAAAACTGGTGGTTTTCACTCTGAGAAGCTTTCCGTAGGCGAAGTACAAGCTGAACCGTGGATGGAGAACTAATTTCAGGAGTGCATCTGCATTGTTGTCCCTCATTGTCCAGTTGGTGGAGCAGAACATGCCGTTGGAATTGAATCAACGCCTCCCAGCAGGCCTCCACTAAGCAACGCTGTGTGCATCAGTAGCCCGGCACAGCAGGTCCCCGAGGACATCACACACACACACACACAGATGTGCACACAGAAACACACACACACACACACACACACTTCAGCTCTGCACTTCATACTAACATCACAGCGCACTATTATACATGAAGATGCAGACAATTTAACATTATTAGTCTTCATTGTCAGTGAACCCAAAGATAATTGATATGAATGTAACATGGGTCATAGATTCTTCAAGTGACCCCAAAATACGACAACGAACATGACTGAACTACATGCAAAGTTCGCAGTTCTGCTTTCATACCAGCTGCTTATTCCAATAGATTCAAATTAAAGTCTGTTTCTGTCACATCTGCAACGCTTTTCCTCGTTCCAGCTTTTTATTATTAATCTGTACTTGTGTTTTGGAGGATTTCCATAACAATAGTTTCTCAACCTGCTTTATATTTATTCCGTTGCTGGTGCTCATACCTGCGAGCTGCTCCGTTAAACAGCTCCTGTTTGGATCATAAGCGGCCAGACCGAGCAAGAGGTCAGAGGTTAAGCTCGCTGCTCAGTTCTGCCTTTTCTTCAGGGGAGGAAAGAGTGTAAACAAGCCGAGTCGAGCAGTGATATTGCGGCTCTTCGGCTTTGCATGCCACATTTTTAAGCAGCGCTGAGACAAAGCATTCAAGTAACTATGGAAACGTAATAATTTCATCGCAGGGTGCAATTAAGTGGCTTTATTTCTCAGTTTCTTTGGACAACAAACCACACGAGAAAACGTCTGCAGCAGCCAGGCAGCAGATTCGAGACAAACTCCAACCTGCTCGTCAAAAACCTGCACTTTTACACAATCTAACAGTGACAGACAGACGTGCACTGTCCTCGACCTCATGATGCGTGCAAAGCAGCTCAACCCGCGTTCACGCCGCCGTCTTGAACGAGGCTCTGCAGCCGTCGTGCGAAGGCAGAGAAACTGTGTTAGTGTGTGAGTCACAGTGTGTCTGCGCGTCTCGTCTCGCAGTGAATAGCTGCACTTTAGGCTACAGCGTCCTGCGGTGTGAAGAGTGAGGGAGGGAAATGGTGCATGGGAGACATTTTCAAGCTTATTATAACGGATCTAATGATTTCATGAAGCAGATTAGCCCTTGTTTTGTTTTTTTTAGCCCATTATTTATGGGTAAATCCATCTTTTTAAGTCTTAAAAACAACACACAGGCCTCTTAGATCTTGCATTTGAATCATGTTATGAAAGCAGCTTAAAACAAGAGCTTTTTCTAATGCGGGCATGTGAATATTTGCATTGAGTTGAACTTGCATGACTCAGAGCATTATTAAGCATTTGCAATCAATGCAGCACTAAAAATGAACTCTTGCATAATCTTAAACACAATATCGTGCAGCATCAGACAACAAAGCAGCTTTTATCTCCTCCTCAACTCCTCAGCAAACTCAGATTTTAAAAATGAGCGGCTGAAGTATGATAAGACATCATGTTGTGGCCCCACGTCACGACAAACACCACCTCTGAGTTTTGCCTGCATGTGTTCGAACCTGCGTGTGGGTGTTTTACTTAGAGATTCAGATTCAGGAAGAAGAAGAAGTCTCTTTTTTCTTATTTACAGTAATGAAACAAACCCAAAAAAACCTTCCTGGTTGCAGTTTTCACGTCTGGTGCCGTTCCACATTTCTGATGCTCCAATTTTTTTTTTCGCTTTCTCCAAAAAAAGAAGAAAAAAAAAAACCCAGCTCGAACACAGCTGCCAAGAACAACTAGCCAAGATCCTACATACTGACTGGAAATGCTATTAATTGTCATGGTAACACAGTAACTGCTCCAAGAAGCACGGCGGAGCTTTTTCTGATTCCTAAAGTGAGTCTTTCCTCTCCGGGTGGATGGATGGATGGATGGATGGATGGATGGATGGATCTGCCTCCATGGGAAACAAAACAAACCCTTTATTTATCAAGGTGACAGAGAGCTATGGTAACCGTTGTTTTTGCAGGATGAAAACACTGACAAATGAGAAATAAACCTGCATGTATAAATCACACGTGTCCCACCTACAATCGCTGACTCTCCTTCTTTCTGGCTCTTGCAGTGAAACCGACAGTCATCGATGTGGGCATTTATGTCAACAGCATCGGGCCTGTGTCATCCATCGACATGGTGAGTTACAGCAATCACTCCTTCCCTTTTTTCCCTCCACTAACACACACTCGCACACTCGCACACACCAGGATATGTGTCCATTGTTCAGCATTAGCATCATCATACATGAATGCTGTCATCACTCATGCTGTATTCGGAGGTCATGTGGGCCAGCGCACCTGTTTTCTGCGGCGAAGGAAGCCAGGAACGACAGGTGCGGACGCTTTGTTCTGGTCCCGTGGATCAGCTCGGATTAAGCAAATGAGCGCGTTTAAAAAAAAAAACCCCAGAAGAATAATAGAAATTCAGCCATGAAAGCTCTCCGCTATCGAGTTAGACAGCAGCGTCTCTGTGGAGAATGCCGCCTCTCAGGCTCGGGCATACCAAAGTGTTATTTTCTTCTTTTTTAGCTTCAGTTAGTTACCAGCTCTTTAGCTCCAGCATGGTAATTCCCCAGAACAAAGTTTGACTGGAAGGAAGAAAATAGTTTTTGGAAAAACACCAGCGCACGGATCAATGCATATTTCATCATGGGAGGCCTGATCGGATGCCACGAAACACAAAAATCTAAAAAAGCTTGTTGAGCTGTAATGAGAAAATAGCTTCTTCTCAGACAACTAAAAGCATAAGCAGTCTGTTGTCTGGCCTTGCATCAAACGCGTTGGACTAAATAAAAGCCGCCTCTCAAAGCATGTAATGCATAGGAGCCATTCTAATGTCTTCAACGCACTCAAATGTTAATTTTCTGCTTGAAAATCCCCCCTCAAAACATCACAAACGTGTTGCTTTGCTAATATTGGATGAGTCAGACGTGCTAATGAAAGCGTTTTCATCACTATACTCACCAGATGACCAGATGTTGACGGTTGCCTGGCAACATTAAATATCTCCAGATATAAAAGTAATGTAGTTTTTTTTTTTTTTTTTAAACTGTCAGCATTATCCTGAAACTTATATTATTCATCGTGTGCTCACTTTGAATTAATTTGAAAGAATAATAAATTAAAGCGGGGACCAATGTGCCGCCACGAATGTCATTCCTGTCCATTATGTGCAAACGCCGCGAATGTCTTTGCCATTTAACGTAATTGTTACCGTTATTTGCCAGAAATTAATTAAATCTGTGAAAATGATGCGTGTTAATGCGGTGTGGCAGGTAATAAAGCATGTCTGGTTTTTATGTGGCTGAAAACATTTCAGACGTACTCAGCTGCCTCAAATGAACCCGACTCGACGATGTATCATTAAACAGAGGTCAATTAGGAGTCAGACTCAAAAGGCTGTTGAGTAAATTTAGTCAAGAAGCATTTTTTATTTTACATTTTTTGAGTGTGTTTTTCTTTGCGATAAAGTCCATGTCCAGTTTTTGTCCTTAACACTTAGAATAAACCATGACAGTCACATTTTTTTCAGGTCTCTGTCGTTTCTGACCTGCACCAGCAGTCAGCAATGAGTGTCATACTTAATGTGAGTCAGGAGAACCTGGAGTCTCAGCCTTGTTTCAAAATGGAATAACTTAACCCGAACTTTAACCTCAGTGACTTTTTAAGCACTTAAGAGTCTAAAAATTACTAAGCTTTAAAAACGATGGAAATTTTAAGCTGCTGGCAGCTTTTCAGGTCTTTGAGGGTTAAATGACTCATCTGTTGAAGGACAGAGATGTTAGACAGATTTAAAAAAAGCCCCTAAATTGTAAATCTTCAACATCATGTCGAAATTTTCTGCAATTTGGCACCCCCCTTAGTTTGTGACTGAAACACTTCTGTCGTAAACAACGCTGTGTCTAGAAAACTTGTGTCTTGAAGTGGCAGTTACCAGGCCTTTCACACAACTCAGAGCAGCAGCATGCTAAGCTAACGTGACATGAAACAGAGACAAAGCCGCTAAATTTTAAATCTTTAGGAAACATTATGTAGAAATTGATTCTTAGAAATAAAAATTCTGCAGAAATTGTGTGATTTCAACAGTTATTGACTCAAACACTGCTGTCCTAAACATAAATCCTAGGTTTCTGTATCCAGAGTAAAGCTATTTGATGTGTGCCTGCTAACAAGCCCAAACCTTTCACACAACTCAGAGCAGCAGCATACTAAGCTAACATAACACGTACCAGAAACAATACGCACCAGGCTTTAACTTTCACCATCTTGCAGCCTTTTAAACTGCCAAAAATATCAAACTCAGTCTTGTTTCTTTATTGGTCTTTTTCTCTTTTTACCCCATTTCATGTCAGTGAACCGTGAAAAAGATTTTTAAGCTGTTCAATTCAGGTGAAATAGTGACATAATGTTGCTTTAATATCTCAGGTGTGACTGATTTGATGACACCTGTGGTTCCCGTGGTAACAGCACATGTGGCTTAACACTGCGTTTCTCAGAAATGTGGTGGCGGCGGCGGCAAAACACTTATCGATCGTCTCCTTTGAGTGTCTGTTTACAGTAAAGCCAAACAATAAAGAATTTGGTCAATTATTAGCCTTTTCCATTAAGACCATGAACAACCACAAGAAGAACCGAAGCAAACGGCGGCAAAACACGCCATGTTCTCCCTCGACGTCTTCACAATGAAAGCCGGCCCCTGTTTCAGCCGTTTAAAAGCCCTGAAAACACATTTTCTCAATCCTCTTCTGACTCAACGTGAATGAGACACAATTTTCTGTTCAATACGGCTTCTGTGATTTCATTTCTGAGATCTCTGTGTTCGTGTTGTCGTCCAAGTTGTTGTCACCGGTTCGAGGGCTCAGGTGGAGAACGATGATGTTTCATACTTGTGTGAGCAATTTGAACCAAAATCTGATTGCAGTGGGTGGTTTGTTGTTTTTTGGCTATTGAACCTTTACAAGCATTTACTTCTTCCAAACTGTTATTGAAAGATGGATATTAACTTTTAAATGCACAACAAAATGACAAGGAGATGTTGTCTGACATTGTGAAGTAACGTGGGGTCATGGGATTTATTTATCTCACTGTTAAACGACCAGCATTGCAGATAAAAAATCCATCTGACTTACTTTTTAGGCAGAAATGTCAAAGATAATGTAATATATTGAAGCTTTACTCAGATTACATTTAGTAACATTTGCTAAGAAACTCTCCTCACTCCCCTGATGTTAGCAGCAGGAGACAAAATGAAACCCAAAGCTACTTGAATCCAGATGTCTTTGAGTTTATATATTGTTAGAATCATCTGGAATAATACAAGTAGACAATTCGAGAGATATTGTTTTATTTAAATGTTAGATAATGTAAGTTTATTCCAGAGGCTCAGCTGTTTTTTTGCTAGGGGAGATGCTAAATTTACAAAAAAAGATTTTTTTTTACATAATTTTACCTCTTTTTTGTGACATGAAACATCTTTTCCTCGTTGTTTAGCCGTACATGCTCCCTCTGCAGCATTAAAACAGAAACGAGGAACAGCAGATGCATCGTGTTACAAGAACAGGAGTGAATTTGTCCTGATAAAATGCTTTTTCAATTTCAAAGATTCCTTCTTTCTAAACTGCTGGCACAGTTGAGATGTTTCGGAATGTCCTTGTTTCTATTTATGACTTCAACTATGCAAATGATTCTTCTTCTGGTCTCCAATTTAAGTGAGAAAAAGGAATTTATTTTTTATGTTCTGCAAATGTTCATTATAGACTCTTTTTCCATGTTAAATTTGTTGCTTTTATGTGATATATGTGAAGAAGAAAGTGCATCTTCTACACATCCACCAAGTACATCCACCTACCTAGATACATACAACACACACACACACACACACACACTCCCACGATCAGGGGTGATATAGCCGTTGTGAATTAAAAACTCCTGCAGCCTGCAGTAGGTCAGTGAGGCATGGCCGGACTCGACTCGCTGCGGGAGCCCAAACTGTGTTTCAGTGGAGAACAGAGTCCCAGCGAGACACTCGAGTGATTTTCCTCCTGTGTGAGCGCTGATTGGCTTCACCCCGTCAGGCCTGCGGACGCCGGTCAGCGGTACATGAATCCCCGCTCGCCCTCAGGGTTGACTGGACTGGAATTATTGCAAAGTCACAACTCTTTTATCCATCCCTCTGTGGAAATGTTACAGCGCCGCGGACAAAAAAAAAAAAACAAGCGATTTCTTAAGTGTGGCCTAGTTTTTCTTATTTTTACTTTTCCCTTAAAGCACCGCATTCACACTGATCTGCACTCTTCTTTTTGCTTGAGTGCAATCCATCATTCGGCCTGAGACCTCCATTTAGCCTGTCTGAACTTTGTTAGTGTGTAGCAAAGTGTGTGCGTGTGTGTGTGTGTGTACCTTCCACATGAAAAACCAGGTCAAATCCCTTCGGCCTATTAGACGCATGATCCGTATTGATCAAACACACAAACAGCGACCGTCTCCGGTGTCGGGATGTCGTCGGCGACCGGAAACTCCGGGAAGCTTCTGCTCTGCTTTTGAACAAAACATATTATCTTTCCTCATTTGCTGCAGCGGTAATGGGCACTGGCAGGGATGATGCAACGCCAAATGAAGCTCATAGTAATTGAGGACATCCTGTGATGAATGGATGAGCGATTAGTAAACAGCATTTGTGGCATTAAAGTCGAAGGCGAAGTGGCGGGCTGGTGTAGCTGGTGCCGGGAGAGTCAGATGACATAGCCGGTACATGGACGGACGAAGATGGACACACTCTGACACTGAGTGAGAGGGCTGAGACTTGAATTTGCCGCAATACTATAGATGATTTGAAAATCATTCGTATTGCTTTATCACTCTGTTGATCCCTAAAACTCATGATTAAGCCTTGAGACAAAAGTGTCATGGATCAGAAAAGCTTTTTTCACACTGCAAGAAATATAAAACTGATGAAGGGAAAAATCTTTTTTGCCTAAACACTCAAGTTTTAAAGAACCAAGAATTTAATATTATATATTTTGTCTTGAGCCCTGCTCATTGATGTGCATGTGGCAGGTTTTAACTTTTTAACAATAACTTTCAGGAGGAAGGTAGTCGTGCTTGGGTCTACGGCAACTTCAGTTGCAGCAGTGGCCAACTGAACTAGTGGACAGAGATTATGTTTTAGTTATTTTATGGAATTTGTTGACAATATCCAATAAGTAGAATAACAGCAGAATTATCCTTTTTACTACAAAAACTACAAAATATATCTGTCATCACATATTATTTGGAAAAGCTATAAGGAGATAGGAACACACCCTGTAGGAATATCTGGAGAAATATCCACATTTCAGCCTCTGGACATCATTCGTGGCCATCAGTTAGAGAGGAACTTTGGAAGCATCATTGTGGACTCTTTGACTGCTCACATCTGTCTGAAGTGTCGAAGCAGATCATTTTCACCTCGGTGGGAGTGTCAGGCTGCTTTTTCTGGCCACGAAACTGTTGTGTCACAGCTCAGATTTTTGTCACATTATCACTTTCAGAGTGAAACGTACAAATCTATTAATAAAAAATGTGCTCAGTGGTTATCGCTCACGACCCAATGCCAACGCTTCATTTACTGTAGTGCTTTAACGCAGCAGCAAATAAAGTGTACGATGATGTAAAAAGTGCCATGACCTCCTTGTCAGAGGTGAAACGACCAGACATTGAAGGACAGAGTTCATGAAGTGCACGAAGGGCAATGTGGGGAAAACAGCAGAGCGTATGCATGGACACATACATGAGGAAAAAGTAATCTAAATGCAAGCAGGAAGCCAGACTAATTATGCAGGAAGTGGAGCCAAGTTGTGTAGCAGGTCAGAGTAGATTTTAATGCTTTCTATACATCCAGAGTCTTTATTTTTAACAATGTAATAGAGTTCAATAAGAAAATTTAAGGAGTTTTTAAGTTTTCAAAAGGTCACAATGTTACCAGTTAAGTCCACTTCAAATTGACTTCAGGAAAGTAAAGAATAAAGTTACAGAGATTAAGGCACAAGTTTTCTTTAAGTCACTCTTAAGTTTTGTTTTTTAACTCCAAGTCACAACAGCTGTGGTGCCAAACATCTCTCAAAGTAACGCAAGTGCAAATTTTTAGGGAGATCTGTGGCCTGACGACGCATCCACCAGATATCAGATTAAAGAGACCATCTTTTTATAGATCAATGTCCAAAATACAACAGAATAAAGAGAAAATAGAATATAAAGGCGGATGTATCTCTGCAGAAACACATGATGTTTTGTACATTATCTGCACTTTATTTCTGGATCGATCAAAAGCATTTTAACTTGTCCCCCGTTGCCGCCGCCGCCACGTCAGTGTGAGCTGATCTGTGGTGAGTGGAGGGGGGATTGATCCATCCAGTGCAGATAGCAGTCTTCATTAGTCCAGACAAATGTGTTTACATGAATAATGTTGAAGAGACGTCACCCTCAACCAACAGCAAACGTTCTTGTTTGACACATGCAATTTTTCAAAGCATCTGTGTGCTGTACAGTGCGTGTGTGTGTGTGTGTGTGTGTGTGTGTGTGTGTGTGTGTGTGTGTGTGTGTGTGTGTGTGTGTGTGTGTGT
>JAQNCA010000021.1:10809594-10822194 GCA_029783725.1 Acanthurus tractus
TTTTTTAAATAAGAACAGTTAATTAAAATAGACGGTATATGAACTACTGTATAGTTTAGTGGTGCACAGGACTGGATTACAAACCTGCAGACTAAAAAACCAAGTTGGCTCCTTGATTATTAACTAAGTTTTATAAAATGTAAACATAACTTTTGTCCTATAATCTTTGTCTTGTTTTCTGAGTTCTTTGTGTGAAATTGTGCAAAGTAAAAGACTAAAAGTTGATCTTTAATTCTTAAATGTAGCAACATTTTACATTTTGACACAAACACATATTTTCTTTTTAATTTCCTTCTTTTTTTCTTTGATTTTGTGTGAGTTGGAATCTGCAGTAAAAAAAGGTCATTCTAATAACTAATTTAAATACATTGACACAGGAAACCTTTTCAGGCTACAACATTATAACAAGCAAGAACGTGCAAAGTTATTAAGACGGTGTGTCTGCTTCGCCTTGGAAACACGTTGTGGTATTTGGATGTGGAACATAAGGCAGCACGACATCTGTAATTAGTGAAGAGAGATCCTCCTCGATGCGAGGGAGATGAGGCTGGATGAGGAGGACTCTATTTGTTCTGACGCTATTCGAGTCGGGCTAATTAATTTCAGTCCGACGTGCTTTGCTGTCAACATCCTTCGGCTATCATAATGGATTTCGTATTATCAGATTCCGAGTGGTATTTGCATTCCCAAAGACAGCAGGGGCCAAAGTTGTTGATTTTCACCCACCGCAAGTAAATGCATTGATATCCAGTCTGTACTGGATGGATTTATGTTTATGAACAAAAGGATTTTCCTGTGAAATCGAGATAATTTGCAACAGTTTTCCACCCTGAGCACGGATAATTGTTGTCTGCACATTCACCTTTCTCCATGATAATGAATCGGATTCACCAAGTACACGAGAAACGATTAATTTTTGATCGTGTGAGGGTTTCCTCACACTTCCTGTACCTTTCTGCCTGCTGTGTGAAACTAAGTCGGGGACAGGAGGGATATAGTTTATCGCATTTTGAATATTTTAAGACCTAAAATAAAATATTTATACTCTAAATAATGAACTCCCAGCTCCCAGTCTTTGACTTTTTATGTTGGATTTTCCCTGCAGAGACTTTACAATGCGAGTCACCCTTGATTATCTCACCTAAAGGTCTTTACTTCATTGTTTTTTGTCAGGAGCTGTGAGTAATGGACTCCCTCCTTAACACCCTTGTTTTCTGACTTTGAAATGGATCCCCAGGGGAAAAAATGCAAGCCTCCGTAGTTAATTTCAGTCAGATATCTCCCAACACTCGACTTTATTGTTTTGCATAATGTCCATGAATAATGGACCTGCTTCAGTGCCTTGTCTGGTAGGCTTAGTCCCCAAAAAGACCCAACGGATGCAGCAAATCCCGCTGGGGTTCTGCCTCCAGAGTTCGTCAGCACCAGGTGTCACATGTTGCACTTTGTGGTTTGCTGTTTGAATTATGGGGCGTGTCACCATCGGCTTGTGTCTCCTTATAATTATTCTCCAAAGGTCAGACGTGCTGAGAGCAGCAGTGGGGTGACAGATGTATTTGGAAGGTCAAATCTCGTCTGTCTTTTTAGGAAAAGGTCAGAAAAGTTAAGGGGAAAGTGACGTTGGGTATGAAAGCGAGTTGCTTAGGGTGAGTTTGTGTGTGTCATTCAATCTGGGGACACTGGGGACAAGTTTTCACCCATTTTGGACTTTATAAAAGCATTTATTGTTAAAAAAATGTTCTCAAACTGTTTGGACGGATGAGAAATGAGCGACTGAAACTTCAGAGATTGTATTTATTACACACGAAGCACTGCACAGTGGTGTGCACGCAGCAGGCGCAACTACAAACTTTTGTGGGTAAGTTTTCCAAGTCGCATTGTTCGATCATCGTCAGAACCAGAGTTGCATGCCTTTTTGTGACATAACTTGCAATTTCATGGTGGCCCACAGCTAAAAACTAGCCAAAGCCACATTTTGGGGAACAGAAAGAAGTGAAAGTGAACCAAATTCATCCAGAAGAGAGAGTGGAGAGCGATGATCGTCTAGTTGAGGGTCCATAATCAGTCCCCTTGTGTTCACTATGAAAGGGCTTTACTAACATCTAATTTGTTTTATGGGATTCTCTCATGTTTAAGGTTGGTAGAAGCTTTGGTTCTCTTGTGAGTTTTCAGAGGTTTCCTCACACGTTTCACATCAGCAAAGGACTTGTGAGCGGCTTCCACAGAGATCTCACCAGCTGACCTTATCATTGAAGTATCAGTGCACCTTGTTTGAATTCAACAGAGGACCCCCAGCCGATGCACTGACCTTCTGCCGGCCATGTTGGAGATCCTCGATTTTTAAGCAAATGGAAGTTGAATATCTAGAAAGTATTTAGTTAGAAATAACAAATACTTACAGATTACAGATTACATGTATCAATTAAAATTACAGTGAATAACCACATTTAGGCATTAAGTTTCCTCAGTAAAGGTCTGCTCGCAAAGGGGATGCTCTGTTTTTTCTCTATTATTAAATGGAAAAAGTCTAATATGAGTATCAGTATCGTAATGCACTGAAGTCCTCAAATGGGTCATTTTGTGTCTCTAAGGTTTGTGAAACACTGCTGTGCAGACTCTTCTCATGGTGGATTTGATATTTGTGCCACAGCCCTCAAAATCTCTGAGATGGCCGTCGATGTTCATAATTTGCTCCTTAGCCGCAAAATAATGAGATAAACCTCAAAGCAAATAAAGTTCATCCTCCACAGCATTTAAAACAGACTCTTTCAGGATTGTTTCATGCTTTATTCACTCCCTCACTGTCTACCAAGGTTGGTGGATGAAGAAAATATTCTAAACTTCCCCTTTGTGGGAAAACAACATGTATTAAAATTCCCTTTTTCAAGGATTTAACATATTGTGTCATAAAACGATTCAGAAAAACATATTTTTTCCTACTAGGCTCTTAGAAAAGTCCAACTAGACTTTAACTCATCGTTTTTTACCTGCAAAATCGAAGGGACATTTTTATTCCACTTCTGAAAAGTAAAACCAGCAGATTCTTTCTCTGTTAGAATAAGGGGTCTTTGCTGAGGTGGAAAAATGTGCTGAAGTAAACATATCGTGAGATGCTGTAATTTAATTTCCATATCAAAAGCATGATGCGCATTTAAGTGTTTCCATCGAGTGCTGCTGCGCTGTGGTTTTTTTTCCCTTTGATGTGGACACTTTTGCGTTCAAACAAACACATTATCAGCTCCTCCAGAAGGACCACACGGAGGCGGACACACACACACTAACCAGCACATCTCTGTCTGTCTCTGTACTTCTTTAAAAAAAAAGATTGTCAGATCAGTCCATTGACTCTAGTTTTTTTCTCTCCAGGAGTATCAGATCGATATTATCTTCGCTCAAACCTGGGTGGACACCCGTCTGCAGTACAACAGCAGCAGCAGCATGCCGACTCTGACCCTCAACAGGTACACTGGGATTACTGGGTTTACACTGGGAATATGCAGGAAGATTAATCAGTAGCATCACTGCTACTGATGCTTCTGTCACAGCAGAGCTGAGTGTGTTATTTTATTCTAAGCCCCAGTTTCAAGTGCCTCTTTTGCCCCTCTGGGCTGAGTTACAGGGGCAGTAGTTGACATCTTTCTCCAGGAAATAAAACAACTCTATGATAAAAATAACCAATGAAAATGTTCTCTGCTTCCCTTTCGTCACAATGCAAGGACTTTACTCTATGACTAAACCACTAGCAGTGCAGTTTAGGCTAACGTTAGCAACTCATGTGCCTACATTTTAAGTATGCACCGCTGTATGGGGAGTGATTACAAGTGCAGCAACTTCACTGCTGAGCTTTGGTTTAATTTCGGGGTCACATGCAAACAAAAGGAGGAGTGATACAAGTAAAGACGTCAAACCTTCAGGACGTCATTCACAAACTAACTAATTAGCTACTGAGACTTTTTGCCAGGCTTGTTATAAAAAAGGATCATTTTAATTTTAAAAAAGACAGTAAAGTGAGATCAGTTAACAGTTATAATTATTAAATCCTTATAATAATGAAAGAGTGCACATTTGTGGAGATATCCTGTTGCTTATGCAGCTGCTTTGTTCATAATTAGCAGATTTTCCAGCAGTTTGGTAACGACAGAGTTCTGTTTTTTAAATGATGACTTGTATTGATTGTAAAAACTCATTCCAAGTGTCCATGTTTCTCTATTTAATCAAACTAATGGCTATTTTCAGTGCAGAAATGGTGCTGGGCCTTTTATTCTCTCCACTGTAGCAACCGCTGATTTCAACAAATTCACACTGTGAATGTCTCATCTGAGAGCGATACTCTTCTCTTTCTCGAGGAGAGCCCCCTAATTAATGGAACAAATTGATTGATGTGCTTTGTTTTTCCCACGTCACCCGAGTGTTTTATTATCCTCTTCTTGAGAACCGGAGCTGCCTCATGTGTTTCAGTGAAATCTGAAGGGGATTCGGCATCATTTCTCACCTTCTGTCCCACTTCTGTCTCTGTTTGTCCATCAATAAGCAACATGGTCGGCTTGATCTGGCTGCCGGACACCATCTTCAGGAATTCCAAGAACGCCGACTCCCACTGGATAACGACACCCAATCAGCTGCTTCGGATCAGGAACAACGGAACAATACTTTACACGCTGAGGTAAAAGCCTTGAAAACACATGAAAACACACAGTACAGCACAATAATAAGACAGAAAATACTGTGCAGGGATCCAACAAAGAGGCAAACACAGTGATTCAGTGGCAGGCAGCCCTGAAAGAACCCAAACCAGGTATTTACATGAGGAAAACTTCAGTGAAAATCTATTTAACAGATATAATTGCCAACTGTTGATACTGACTCATCTCATACACGCTGGAATCGATACAAAGTGCTGGAGACAAATGAAGACACTCAGAGCTGTTAAAGACACTCAGTATGAACACAATACAAACACCAGAAGCTCCTCACTTTCCTGATTGTCGTCTTATTGAAAGCAAAATATCCAAATGTGGGCAAAATGAAGGAAGCCTGAATGATTCCAGCAGCAACATATGAACTTGTTGTCTTGATTGATAAGCAATTATTGGTGCATTTTGAAGATTATTTCCAGCAGCGACTAGTCTTTCTGGCACATGGTGTCAGTGCAGGTAATTTTTCAGACAAAAAACATGTAACAAACCTTCAGTTTTTGATCAAAATAAGAGTTTTTCTCTCTCTACTGAAAAAAAAAGACTTCGAGTTGACAGGTTCCTCTAAAACATTGAGTGGCGTCTGAGCTTATGAACTCTCGAGCTCTGACATGAGTTTTTTTCTGCGTTGAGGATCCAATTTCGCCTGCGTATCCAGGATTTCAAACCAGACCTTGGTCCAATAACAAACACCAGGATGAGTGTTTGCTTTCAGGCCCTCAGAGGAGCAGATCTCCGCTGTAACACGATACTTCAGACCCTGTCATGAAGAGCCGAATCGATCCAATAATCAGAAAGACAAGACCTTCTTCGTCATGACTGACAAATATTGGTTAAAGACGCCACAAACACAAACCTCCTGCGAAATGTTTGCTTTTAAAAGCTCATTTCATCACCGCTAATGCATGTCTGAGTGAGGAATCTGAAAATTACTGTTTTATTACAACATATTAAGTCTTAAGAGGCGTTTGTTCGGGGGCGTCTTTACATCAACAGATGCATCTCTCCTGCTCTCAGTCTCTGCTCGCTCTCCTCACCTTCGCTCGCCACTCTTGCCCAAATTTGGAGTTTCCTGCCTCCTCACAAAGAGACTGCTGTGAGCTGTGTATGCAAATGAGGACTCGCACATCGTCTGCACTTTGTTCACCTCCGAGCGAGACAAGTGAGGCAGCCCTCTTCCTGCTTTGATTGAGGCTCCCTTCTTTTGTGCTCCGAGTCAGTCAATTAATGAGAAACTGTAGCTGGGACAAAGACGCAACAACACTGTACAAGTCAAAGAAAAAACGCCTTATTTTTACAGCCATCCAGTGGAAATTAATTTGAAGATGATATATTGTGGCAACATGCAGGGAATATTAACTTAGATGGGTTCAGGTTTGTGTTTTGCATGCAGATTTAATCCCCTGTGTCTTTGTGATTGCTGTTGCTTTTTCCAAAACATCTTCCAGATGCAGAAGCTTACACGCCTTTGGGCCCTGACCTATAAGTTAATGCCGTCATGGTGAGAAACATGTCCGACGCCGATGATTAAACAGTTCTGTCATTTTGAGGGATTTCGCACATAAACCGAGCAACAGAGTGTGATCCCGCGCCATCTGGTTTGAAGACGGCGCTTCATATGCTGCAGTGCAAAAAGCGCATCATGTGATATAAGCAATGGTGAACGCCATGCACTCGCACCATGTGCTTCGTGGACCAAGAAATGAAAGATCCGAAGTGTTTTTTTACGGCTTTGCATGTCTTTGTCTCAGTGTTTCTGTCTCTCTCTCTCTCGTCCTCTCCAGGATGACCATCAACGCTGAATGCCAGCTGCAGCTCCATAATTTCCCGATGGACGAACACTCCTGTCCTCTCGTCTTCTCCAGCTGTGAATATTGGCATTAATACACACACACATTCACACAGATGCAGATATGGATGGACAGGACTGAAAAACATGTATAAAGTCATGCACAGCGATGCCTTTACATCTGGCAAGTGAAGTAAAACTTAAACAGCTGATTGCAAATATAATCGACAAAATCATCACCATTTCTTGCCAAAACGAGTACCAAAACTGTGCCACCTGATGGATAAAACTCAGCTGTTACCTCCAGCAAGGCGCTTAGCTCTAAAATGGTTTTGTATTCAGAGAGAATCAGACTTTAAACAGGCTGTTCGGCGGCTCAAGGTGCAGTGGGAATCATTGATTAAGGGGCTGAGGATGAACTGCATCAATAGGGGAAATTTAATGAGCCTGTTGCAATTTACTATCAGGGGTGCAAACTTCTGCATCACTGCAATGTTTTTTTCCCAATCTGTGAGATATTTACTATAGAGATTAGCTATACATTTCAATAACTGCATATACATGCTAAATGTTGTTCTTAGCTTTTAAATCTAACAAGACATCTTTGCTGTCAACGTCCGCTAAAGTAGAAGAAAAAGAGAGTCGTAGATTCCAGTTCTGCCTCCTAATGGTTCATCAGTTTCAGATCAGGGATCAGATGAGGAAAATGAAGAGGAGGAAGGAGAGGACAGTGATGATCACAGCATCAGTTGACTCACTTTTGACTCTGAGGAGCTTGTTTCAATGATTCATAGCCACAGTGACGGTCTGGATGTTATGGTTCACTTCAGTTTACCTGAAATAAGCAACAAATGCAATCAAACAGACTGTTGAACAAATCCTGCATTAGAAAACAACCCTAACTTTTTTTTGTTTTAAGTATCTTTTGGTTTTCCTGCACATTTAAATCGGCCGAAAGCCAAAAACTGCCCAAAAAAAGGAAGCAAATGACATGACGACTGCATTAGCACCACTAATGGTTTCATGCTTGCCTGAAATGTAGCCCTCAAAGCCTTTATTGTTCCATTAACCATCGCATTATTAAGTTTCTCACCACCTTAAAAGCAGCAAAATCAGATTTGATTATTTTATGACAGGTCATTCTGTTTGCTGGTGCCACTGCCAGATATGATTTAACACGGACATAATCATCACCTGATTCCACTAAGAATGGCCACATTTGTCAAAAGACATTATTAAATCTCCCCTCAGCTCTGACTTCAGATAATCAATTGACTATTTCTGAACATATATACAATTTTTCCAACGTGTTATGAGACCGGATGTCACCGTTCTGTACATATTGAAAAAGCTATCGACCGTAAATGGGTTTCCATTATGTCTCTGCTCTCCGTAAAAGGATTTGGAGTAATAACCCTTTTTTTCCCCGGTCTCAGTTCATGACCATGTGAATGAATGTTTTTTTTCTCTCTGTAGCTGCAAACAGATGAGCAGACGAGGTCTTGAACGACACTGAATCAAAGGGACTTTCCCCCCCAGATTTTTCAAATCAGTCCACAAAACTTTTCTGGAGCTGCGTGGCAACATTTTGTAACAACAAAAGTTTAAAAAAAGCCCTCATGCAGCTCATCCAAGTCACTGAAACCCCCAAATCTCACATTTGTTCAAAAAGATGCTTTTTACACCCAATTTAAAGCCAAAATCTTTACTTTATGTGCTAGCTTAGCGCAGAACTGTAACTGAATTTTTAATTTTGTGTGAACTGTTCCTTTAAATCCTTGACATTTTATTTAATCTGATGAAGGGCCCTTTTTTTTTTTTAAAATTCAAGCCTCATTAAAATCCTTCCTTTTTTTTTACATGGCAAAATGCATTTAAATGACTCCTTCACTTCCCTCCCTTTGCTGAAGCTGGATGCCTCCATGCCTCATCGTGTTGATGGCTAATTGTGCAAACATGGTTTGATTAAATAAAAACACAAACTCCTGCATAATTTCATGGTGTATGTTTAAGATTTGGCCTCCCAGCAAACGAGATGGTGTTTTTCTTTGATAATGAACACAAATATAAGCACAGACGGCAGCAAACGTCTACAGTTGAGAAATAAAAATGTCTCTGGAATTTATTTTATTTGCTAATTCCTCCAATTTAAAACTCATAAATCTGTGTTTTGTTCAGGATCTTTTGGATTAGACTAAGATCCTTTGAATAGCTAAGAAACCATTAAAATTACAAGTGGAGATTAGACTTAAAACCAGTTTAAAGTCACCTGTTTTCCTCTGTTTAAAGAGATTTACTCACCTCTCAGAGCAGAGCAAAGTCCTGATGATAAAAAACATCAAAAACTGCCGTGACATCTGGTCGACATCTGTTTTAAAATGTCCAGAGATTTCCACGTTGTATATAAATATATGAACATGTCTTATTTTTGGAGACATCCGGTTCTGTGTCAACTCTTTTGGAAAATGTCAAGCTGCTCTCCAGATTTCCACATGACTCCGATAAGCTTTGCATCCATCTAGAAGTTCTTAAGGAAGCATTTTCTTTATGTTGCAACATAGGAAGCAGAGGGGAAAACACATTAACTAGCTAAGCAGTAAGTATTTCTCTCAGGTCATCTCTGTGTATTTACATAAACACGCTGCCAGCCGTGTTTCTCCCTGGTTTTACATCAGGATATCTGATAATGAAGCTGCATTTGCCCCTCGCTTTCCTCCAGAGTCCAAACACATAATCCTATCTGAGACGCTGTAACATCCTCTGTTATCTTCCTCTCTTACCACTCAAGGCACGTAGTCGTTTAAGAGAAGCCTTATGTGCAACACTTTTTAAAAATGTTCTGTCTCTTCTTCGTAAAGCAAATTAGAGGCCTTCGCGTTACAGCTGCAATCAATTTCATTTATTTAGACCGAACATTACAAACATGATGAATGCAGCTCTGAACACAAATATTATGCGGCAAGTTGCGATCGAGCTTTGAAAGGAAAGACACGGTTGCTTAAAAGCTCCTGTATCGAGACATCAATTCAGTTTATTCACTGTATTGTGTTAAACACTCGAAAGAACAAAACTTTTCTGACAACTGGTGAGCTCGGGATAAAAGACGTGAAAAGCCTTAATGATGATTACAAGCACTTTGGACTCTGCAATCACTTCTTAAAGAACACACTGTGTGGTGCTATATTTACCTTTTTACTGCCATTACATGTGACGTGAAAGGCTGGCAGTGATTGAGGGGCGGGAGGTGACCGACTGTGTGCAGGAAAGTAAATAGAAATCTGTTCATTTCCATTTGTTTCTTGTCAATCAGATAAATGCTACAGGATGAAACAAAAACATTTAATAATTTGTTAGAACTTAGAAACATTTCTTTGTTCGCCGGACAAATGGATTAAAAATCAAAACTATTTAAATGATTGAAACAAGTCTACAAGGCTCTTTGAGTCTGTATTTAGGCTTCACACTGATTATTAAAACAAGAAAAACAGCTGCAAATGCAAAACACCCAGTAAAGAATTTTCCAGCATCTCAGTGTTGTATAAACAGGCAGGTTACACATGTAAAGATGTAATCAGCAGTTTTCAAGTTTTTCCTGCCCAAAACAGCAAAAGAGCTCCACAATGATTGCCACAGGGGTTATTACATTATTTGAAAGCCCACCACAGGGGTTCTTGAATGGTCAATCATAAGTTGTCGCTCTGATTCTTCACAGCTTTCTTGTTTTCCATTATGAAAACCTCACCTGAAATGGACTTGCGATAAACTTTCGAGTGTAAATACCTGCAGAAAAAAAGGCTGAACACTCACAATTTAAACATATTCCCATAGCAGCTGACTTTGGAAATAAACTATTACTGACCTTCTATACATGTATGGCTGTGAAAAACAATCACAGCTCTGCGACAAATAGAAAAAAATGTGATGTCTGTTTTGTCCTTTTTTCTTATTTTATGATAAGGTATCTTTAGTAATACACCACTGCATTTCAGACAAGGGAATGAACTGCAATTTTGAACACAAGTCCGCTTACTTCCATATAAAAGCCAACTAATAAACCACAGACTTGAAAGTTTTACACATTTAAATCAAAAGAATGAGCTTTCGATAGTCTGGATTTTGCCAGAAAGTCAGAAAGTACGGTACTTGGTATATAACCTTGGTGACTGATTGGACTTTTTGCACTTTTATTGTTAAAAATTCAATTACTAAAAAGGAAAATTTAGGGTTTTGGGGGTTTCTTTTGGTGCTTTAGTGTTTCCTACACGAGAACACAAGTGGTTTCAATATTATGTATACTGTAATTTGATTGGAGCAATGACACTGAAGATCGTGTATCACTTCAGCTGTCGTTTCCATATAAACGGTCGAGCTTCGGGAACGATTCTTTGACATCTTATTTGAAACGTACTCTGTATATTCAGCTTGTCTGAGACCAGTTTCTGCACATCAGGAGATCATCTAGATGTTTCTGGCTTCACTTTCTAGGAGTGTTATGCGATGTCCGACCATCTTTTAAAAGTCTGTCTGTCCCATCTGTGAGTTTCGCTCTCCAGATGTTTCATTGCATGACTACTTTCTGCTGTGAGAGTGAAAGAGACACAGCTAATGCTACCTAGCTTGACCCCCCCCCCCCCCTTTAAATAATGTGGAACAAACACAGCACTACATAACGTTAGCAAGCTGGGCTAACTAGCTTTTAATTTCCAAAGTGGACGCCAGTTAGCTTAAGTGGCTAGTTTCCAAAGGGACAGATGTTTTAAAGGGCTAAAGGTTTGTTAGCCTGAAAGGGAGGAAAACACCTGTCGTATCGTTCTAATCACAAAAAAAGTGAATTCAAATTAGAATTTCACTTTTAAATCCCTCACCTCTACTCATTCGATATTGTTCTTTCCAGCAGATATCCTCATATTTAATTGGACTCTGTAACAATAAGAAGGCAGGAGGAGGATAAACAGGAAGAATATTAGGACCTGAGTATCTGAACAGTTTATATAATAACATTGTGTCTGAACATGATGCTTCAGGGGGCTTTTAAAGGCTTGAAATATGATGAACATTTTCAAACTATGAAGATACACTTGCAACATGATAGTAATAGTGTTTGCAGTAAAGATAATTGTGCAAACACACCGAGAGAAATTTACCAGCAATAATGTTTGTCATCCATATTAGTGTCTGGAAAAAAAAAACACGTCTCCTGTATCATAGTGATTGCTCTTCTTGGTTATAGATGGCTATCCTCTAAATGAGACAATTTACATAATTAGTCTGGTTTCCACTACAGGGCACAACAAGGCTCCCGTCTCCCTCATTATTTCTGTCACTCATTTTTTTTCCCCATGTAAAATTGCTTCAACTTTTTAAATGAGCTCAGCTTTACTTTCCTTCGCAGGAAGTATTGTCAGGAAGTATTGTGCTAGCTTTCATAGAAATTCAACATCTCGGGCGCCTTTTTTTGGCGAGTTACTGCGTCGCCCATCAAGGATCTGTATGTGAAATCCTGCAGATTTAATGCGAAACATCCAGGATCACCACATGATGCAGAGGCTCTGTTCTTTAAAGCAATCCGAGCAGGTCATTCTCTTTGTATCAGATAAGAAAGAGGCCACTTTCACACGGCACTGATGAGCAATAACAGGCCTGTCACAGAAGCATATGGTAGATGCATTGGATCTTAATCTCAGACTAAAGCAAACATCAAGACGTTTCATTTAATTTCTCATTTTTGCACTCAAGATCACAACATCCTGCAATAAAGCAGACCATTACAATTTCATTCAATTCAAGAGCATCCTTGAGACCAATTGGCTTTCACTCGCGGAGACAGGTGAAATTATTCCACTCAAATTAAGATTTTAAAATCAAATAATGCCTTGAATTACACAGCAGAGTGCGTATTTGTTCACCATGGGTGCACTACAGCAGACTCCGAGCAAACAAGTTAGCAGTAATGGCTCACTTGGTCTGCAAGTCCACTGAATTGCCAATGAAAGCTCGCTGTATAAATTTGGATAAATCACGCCCGAATCAGGTATAAATCATGCATGTAATAAAACCTGCACCGCTGCATCAGCCTCTCCTGTATCCTCTGCCTTCACTTTGTTATCCCTCTCTTTC
>JAQNCA010000021.1:10849658-10863260 GCA_029783725.1 Acanthurus tractus
TCTTTTGGTAGATTATAACAAAAATATATTATATTCACAATTATTTTGGTCACAGTGTTCACTAAATGAGACTAAATTCAAAACAATTAAACTACATTAACAGCTTTGTTGCATCACCACCATAATCAGAGAAATATTCTCTCTCTTTCATTTCAGCATGTACAGTAAATGTTGGCCATTTTTAACTAAGTTCATTTTGATTTATGAAGACTATTATAGGGTATTTGCAGATGTAAACAAGCCTCATTACTCTCCATCCAGAGTGTTTGGTCAAGTCAAGACACAGCCATTAAAATGTCACTGAAACGATGAAAATAATGTAAAACAACGTAACTTTTTTGACAAAATTGAGTCCGGCTTAATGTCTTTTCACCTGCAAATGACCAAAATCAGACTGACTGGACTGTGCCTCTATAAACTACTCCAAGAATATATTTATCATAGGGAAAAAAATGCATGAACATTGTGCATTGTGCAAATTGTGCATTTCATCTACAATATAATTACAAAAAAGAGGACAGATTGCAAGTTTGATGCTCAGTTAAAAATATCTTTGCCAAAACTTGAAAAACTGAGTTTACTGTCAGTCAAAGTGACACACCCGTATACAGGCAGAGCGAACAGGAGTATCAGTAGTGAAAGTGAGATATGGAGACACAAAGTAATCTGTGAATGAACACCATATCATATATATGCAGAAGCAAATACTGGTATTTAAATGGCATGGGGCACTTCTCTTTACCCTTTGTGTTATTAATCAGTGTTTATTTTGGACTACTACATTATGATTCACAAATGTTACTCATTATTCACCGACTGAATGTTTTTATCTTTGTGTTTTCTGTACAAAAGTGACAGATAAGATACTTTAATGATTAAAGTATAGAGAGACTAATGCAGGTTTACAAAGCTGGTGCACAACTGCTTAAAAGAACTGAGTCACTTTTACTCAAACAACTGTAGGTGTGATCATCTGTAACCTTGAAATAATTACCAGTTCAGAATTTGCAAGCAAGATGTTTGGCCATTACACATTCAACGGTTTCATTAGTCCAAAAAAGCACCTCTAATTCAATGTTCTGATGGGCAAGTTGACAAATTAAGGTCTCCATATACAACAAAATGAGTAACAATTGTCCTCAGGCAGCCTTCCTGCCTAATGACAATGACACAACTAATATCCAGTGACAGATGCATGAGCACGTCACTGCTTTACCCCGAGTTTATTGACCTAGTTTGAAGAGAGCGCCACGAACAGAGTACAAGCGAGAGACAGAAAAATAAATGGAGTCAAAGGGCGGATGATATAGCGGGGAGCTCCACTGCCGCCGCCAACACCACCGAATCTGGAAGAAGCTCCTGCCACCTACGCAAGGGAAGAGGCAGGATGGCACGCTAACACAGTGAATATGGAGGGAAAAGCACTTATGCAGTAGAAAATTGAGCTGTCAGTGTGTGTGAGTGTGTGTAGATTTAACTCATGAACTTGCCCATTTCCTGTAAAGTGACAGCTTTACTTGCTTTGAGAATGGACACCCTGTGTGGGCGGGAGAGCAATGCATTTGTATGCATCTGTGTGTGCGTGTGAGCATACATTTACAAAGCATGTGTGTGTTTGGCTCAAAGGTGGGTTTGGGTGCATGAGGACACCCTAGTTGGTAGTATGTACAGGTATGAATGGATACTGTGTGTATGTCGCTGTGTGTGTGTAGGCATTTGTGTTTATGAATATAAATATGGATGCAAATATGTGGCACATAAAAACATACATATATGAATAAGTTTGCATGTATTCATGTGTGCATGTGTTAGCACACACGTAATTTAAACATGTTTACATACATCTGAATTTTATGTTTTTAAGCAGTCTTTCAGGAAATACTTTCTAGACCATGGTCGTTTAACAGGATAAAGGATTTTAACCATCGGATGTTTGGATTTTAAGTCAACAAATAAACAGCTGAGCACAGGTGCAAGAGGACATGACGTAACTCACCTCACCACCACCTGCCAGAGCTGCACCTCCACCCGCTGTTACTCCTCCAGCCGCTGCCTGTGTATCCGTCCCTGGAGCCACACCCCTCAGCCATCTCCTGCCCCCCTCTCTGCATCCCTAAATCCAGAATGTCCAGTCAGTAAACTCATTTGACATAGCCTACTTGATGCTGTTCCACCTCCCAGGAGAAACCCCCACTGCCCAGTCGAGCCTCACCTGGTCTGGAGCTCCTGGATGAGTCCAGTTTACAAGGATCCGCAGCCTGGTCACTGATGTCCAGCGACGGATGATTCTACAAGGGGCTCCACCACCACCTCTGACACTGGGTGGAGTGCTTCCTGCTCAACATCTGGCTCTCACCTGTACATGACACCTGCTGGGTGAACTTTATTAACAACTTCAGCTTCTTCTGGGAACGTGGTCGTCTCTTTGATGCAGGTCTCCACTATTATTACTGCTATGTTCTCTGCTAACCTGGCCTGCAACATCTACCATCCACATGCTCCAAATTCCACCTGTCCAACCATCACCACAGCATGATCACCTGTCAGTCTGTTAATAGTCGATGCTCCTCAGCTCCTGTTCCACCACTAATGTCATATCCTGTGTTTTTAATTCAAACACTGTCAAAAATTTCATACTGCAGTTGCTAGAAAGTTGCAATACTTCTTTATAATATCTGCTTTGAAGCTCCAACAGGCTCACTCTCCTCAGAATAATGTCTCCTCTTGCTGTCACAGATGTAGAAAACTTCATAAACTTTCTACTTTTTAAACTACTCGTCCCAGAAACAAGTACACCTTTAAACACAATATATAATGAATTTCGTTTTATCACTGCATGTCCTTTATTACAAAATGCAGTACAGTTTTTAATTGCCTGACATTTGATTAATGAGCAGTCCTTGTGTCCTTTTTGTTTAGGAGAATTATCAATGTATGAAATGGATTGATTTGTTTTTGAAAAGTAGAGTCACACTGAGGACTGTTGACAGTTTTCAGATGCAGTCATTTCTGTTGCCTGAGAGATGAAATCCAGAGTACATTAACCCATAATGCATGATAAAGTATAATTTACCAGTCCGTAATATTATGGGATACATTTACTTCTGTCAATATAACACTATCAATGAATAAAATCATTTTATAGCCTGGTACAAGAATCTGTGAATTGTCTTGTTGAAATCATACACACTTTTGGGGTCTTTTTCGTTGTGTTTTGTGACACTTAAGTTCCTCCTCTGACTGAGGTGTTTCATTCACTTTGATAATGGAGGGTTTTCAGGTGTAGTGATGCTTCGGTAAGCAGCAGCCTGTCTGGGGAAAACACAGTCTGTGAAAAAACTGATTGCTTTCCTAAAAATGTAACATATGTCTCAAAGGGGCAAATTTCTTTGGTATTTTATGAATAAAGTTTCATTTGATTAGATCAAAACTAATTTCAAGAAATGTCAGTGAACCATCACAGCCAGAAAAAAGTGTTAATTGGGAGGATTTGAACGATGATTGAGAAGAATTTCTTACTAAAACCTTTCAGAACTTTATCTTTTTACTGTTGTTCAGATCAGAGAATAATGGTAAAACTATGGGCAACAAAAAATTACTTATAAAATACTTTTGCTGTCGGGATTAAGTTGTATATCTATGAGATTTATGGAAGACAGAGTTGAGATTAGAGAACTTTTAGCCGATCAAGAGCTGAGACGTGGATCCAATAAGGATTCTCATATAAAGAAGCTTCAGTTGCTTTGACACAAATCAAAATTAAACTACTTTTCTTTTATCATTAGTTCTAAATGACACACCTGACCAGCAGGAAAGACATTTTTAAAACATGGTACACTGTTTTTTTCTGCAGCTTAAGTTTAATTCATAGAATATCTGACTTTGATGTACATGAAGAGATCTTAGGTTCAACTCAAGATGACTTAAATATCATTTATCCATGTTCACCAGCAACCAAATGTAAATTCTCATTTTCATTCTTACCGATTTTCCATTCAAGTCAAAGTGACAATTATTTTTAAATCTTATTATCTAAAATAGCAGCTGTACATTATGTAAACATAAAATATTATTCTAACAAAGTCTCTCTTTTTTATTTGAGCAAACTGTCAAAATGTTCATTTCAATTCAAGACACATTAGCTTTTTATCATTATTATCTCACGAAGAAGTAAAATAAAACTGCTATAAGAGAGAAAATGGGCGAGGTGTCTCTCTGCCTGCTGCCTAAATTCATGATGGGGTGAAATGATCCCTCCTCATGATAATGGAGAAGACTGAGTTGGTTTTTCACCCTCTTTTAACCATCAGATTTATTTTTCCCAGCAGCAGGAACAGCAGGATAACACAGCAAAAAAAAAAAACATGTATAAGGAAATGTTTTAGGAAATGGATATTCAGCCGGTCTGTAATTGGATACTGTGTCTCTAATATGATAAATAGTCTGAATCACTGTTTTAAGCTCCAGAAGATTTATGATTAAAGGAAAGTGAATAACAAATCTTTGTTAGGAGCCACCTGTGTCAGAATCTACAAGGATTAAATCATTGCAGTCATGCAATGCTGCGCTGTGATTGAGTCGTGATCAGTGACAGGATGAAATTAAAAGCCGTGCTGCAGACAGACCAGCTCAACGGAGCAGAAATAAGACGAGAGTCATGTCGCAAATTCAAAGAATCAATCTGTAATCTGTGTTCGAAAGAAATTTAAGTTTAATAAAAAAGTTTCTGTTATCGGTAAACTTTGTTAGCTTAACATTAAGACTGAAAACAGGAAGAAACGGATTCAGGATTTCATACTTTTTTGTCATTTTAATGCAAATAGTTGAAAGGAGTTTGCTTTAGTTAGCTTGAATATGACAGGAGTCTTTTAAATGCTACATATGCTAAGATCAACTTGCTCACAAGTTAACCAAAAGCCTCTAAAGCTTGTTGATACCATGCTAGAATCCGCATATTTTGGTGTTTTTGTTCATCACAATGTTTGCTTGAACACCAGCGAAGCTTCTGTGCACAGCCAAGAATTAGTTTTACAAATGAAACTTTATATAAACCATAAAAAAACTTGCAAAATAAACACTTGGCGTCTGCATGAGAACCAAACTAATGCAGACAAAACACACACATATCTGTCTCCCACACCATCACATCAATGTTAAATAACTGCACTTTGCTGCCTCATCCTTAGGACAATCCAGCAAGTCGAGGATGGATGTCAGAAGGTCTGTTAGTGGGTGAAAAGTGTTTCGTTCTTTACTTGTCAGCAACGTTTGCAAGCGAGACATTTTTCACCCACTAACAGAAACATAAAATGCGACTGAAATGCTACACAAACCAACATATAAAGCAAAGAAACATAATCAGTATTTCATGTTCTTGTAAAACTTGTCAATAAACTCATTTGCATTCATACTTGATGTATTCAGCTGCTGTCTTTGTATTCTGCTGCATGAATGTTTTTTTTATACGTCTGCCAGTGTTAATGGACACATTACAGCAAATTTACGACAATATGAAGCCTGACATTCATCACATGGCTTTTTCAATAATGATTCTCTGTGTTTTCAAAATGACTCAAAGCACAAGATGTCTGATTAGAGTTATAGTCATTAAAGGGCTCAAGATGACAGCGTCGGGGAATATTGTCAGTCATTAAAGTGACTTCTCTGTACAGGCTCAGATACCTGGCCTACTTATTGTGATTCATCGACACTGTCTGGTGCTAAAATGGTCCTAAAAGACAATCAAAGCTTGATGGCTGGGTGGCAACAGCCTGAGGGGCTACAGACGCTGAAAATTGTTGCTTCTAAGGCTCAGACTAGCTCGAACTGGGCAGAGGGTATTTAATCCTTAATAGAGGGTAAAAGTGAAAGTAAAAGTCGAAGCCTCCACTTTAAAAATTTACCTTTTGATCAAGGTTGTTGGTGGTTCAATATCATCAGGTTTGTGGGCAAATAAGCCCTGCCTGTCTAAGTTAAGCAGTCTGACATTCAAAGGGTTTGGGAAAAAATGAAATCTGAATGTGTTTGTGTCGTTTCAGCTGCAAACTGGATGATGGAATAAAAGCATGTGCTGCATGCACAAACACAGCTCCAACAACCGGCAAACCGGCTGAACATTTGGGCCTCATATGAAGGGTTTTATTAATGGAAACTCCTGGGAAATCTGCATGTTGGCTACATTTGTCTGACTTTCAGTCGTATGCAGAAATGTTTACAACTCAGCAGCAGATAGAAAAAGAGAGGGGGGGGCAGATTGCATCTCATCTCACAATGCCCGCTACTGACGGCTCCATTAAAAATGCATCCTGTTTCTGTCTGGGTGCCTAAAGTAACAAGTAGGAAACTCAGGGGAAATCTGACCAAAATACTCACAGTTTCATGCATTGGTTTTTTTTATGTGTCTTCATCTTTGCGCAAATCCAAACAGAGCTCTAATTGGATCATCTGTAAACTCACTGCAGTCGAAATCATGACAGGCGAGACAAGTGTACGTTTCAGATGGAAACAGTTTGTCATAACTTGTTTGCTCCAATTCGATATCGGCTGCTTTAATTTGCTGCACCATTAAAAGTAGCAATGCTCTGATTCTAAGAATTTTTTTTTTTATTCTGATTTTTAATGTTAATATATACTAAATATAGACAGAATGAATTAGGAGTAATATTTATAAGGAGCAACATCACAGCCCCATCCCCATTTTTTAAATTTGCAATGAGCGATGCTGCATTTCTATTTTGTTTTAGGAAATGGGCTGAAATAATAAAATCTAATGCCTAAACACATAAGAAAATGATTTTAAAAAATCAGTAAAAGAACTTTGTGCATCAAGAATGATACTACAAAGGGTTTAATAAAGAGAAGGTAGTTTTTATCTCTTTTTGCAGTTAAACTTTGACACAAAACGCCACAGTGAAAGTCAGTCAGTCAGTCAGTCAAACATCCACAAGTGTCCGTCCTTCATTTAACTTCTGCATTTCCTGCTTTGGATCTCCTGTTTCGTTGTGTACACAAAAACCTCAGCTCAGGGGAAATCCTCTGACCATCACAGTCATTACAGGGGACTGATTAAGAGTAATGAGCAGCCGTCGTCCAAACATCTGTGGCAGCTCAGCTTTTTTGGATGCTGCGAGGGGGAACCTGAGTCAAAGTCATCACGTCCACCAGCTGTCACCGCTGGGCGCGCTCACTCCCGAGGACAAGCCATCATGATCGTTCTGATGCCGCCATTTCTGACTTTACCTTGAGTTTAAAAACACCTCAGCTTTTAAGTTGGTTTCAAATCTAATTTCATGATATTACTCCTAAAGCATTAATTTCTTTGGCTTTACGTTTTTGCTCAAATTGGCAGAACCGCAACCATCTCATAGAATAAAAACACAACAACACAACACAATCCCACTGGCTTTTACAGAGTTGAGACATAACATAAGACGTCCCAAATGGATTTAAAGGCAGATTTAAAATCAGCTGAGCCAACAAACAAATGATCAGGCTCCCTCTTTGAATTGACTTGCCATCTTTTCACTCACTTCATGTTTTTTATGGCAAAGAAATAAAGGATTTCAAGCACATATATATTGTTTTGCTTTTGTCTGATTCATACAGACCTTGAAGCGCCGCTCGACAAGCTAATCCAGTGGGTGTCTTAATGGATAAGCAATGTGAGGTAAAAAAAAAAACAAAATGTTTTCAGTCTTTACGTCCAACCTCAGTTACAAGCCTCTGCCACGATTTTATATAAGACACTGAGGTTTTTTTTAATTTGCATTTAAAACTGAAAAAATTAAATAAAATTCTAAAACCTGAGGCAGAATCAACACCAATCTCCAAGCAGCTGCTACCTTGCAGAGCGCTCTCTCTGGATCCAGGAGAGGCCGGGGCCAGATGCCGGAGGAGAAACCAGAGACAAAAACAGTGAGAGCACAGAGGTACAATGTTCAGAGGAGCAGTAACTGAGCTGCAGGGTGGCATTTTGTAAAACGCACCTGGAGTCTCACCCTTTCACTTGATATTAAATCATTTGCACTTGGTATTTAATCTTCTATTGTAATGTTTTTCATTTAATCCCTGTAAAGCTTTCAGGAATTTAGATCAAATCTGTTTCCAGGCTTTGGAATGTGATCACACTGAACTGAAAGAGCCTTGAAGTTGTGAAACTAGACTGAAGCTAACACCGCTAACACAGGCTGTCGTTTCTCCCCACAGAAAGGGCCGTTTCTAAGGAACTGGCAGATGGATAAACTCAGGATATATGTTATTTATTATTGTCAAGAAATCTTCTGTCCAATCTTTATATTTCTCATAGTGTGAAGGTGAGATTCTGTCTCAGCTTCTCTACTCAACACAGCCTGGCCTCCCTGGACCAATTTTCTCTCTCTCTCTTTCTTTCTCCATCTCACTCTGCCTTTCTCAATCTGAACAGTAACGTCAGATGGCTGCCAACCTCTGAGCCGGCCTCTGTTGTGAGGTTTGTGCCTGTGAAAAAGAAGTTTTTCCTCACCACTGTCCCTGAGTGCTCGCTCATGTGGGAATTGCTTCCAATTGTTGGGTTTCAATAAATAAAATTACACAGTGTAGTCTAAATCTACTCTATATGTAAAGTGTCCCGAGTCAGTTTATGTTGTGATTATGGATGAGATTGACTTTACTAGCAGGCTAATGATAATGTTTGACACTGACATTAGAGCAGCGTTTAATTTTTTATTCCTTAACAATTTTGCTCTCATGTTTTTAAAGGCACAATCCGCCAAGTTTCATGAACACCACTTAAGCATGAGGAGAAGCCAAGCCTGACAGGCAGTGCCTAGTAACAGTTGCTAAGCTATGATTGGACAATTACAGACACATCTGACTTGGACGTTTGTGTGTGGTGGAGGTCAGGTCGCACTATTGAAGAAGAAGAACTACAGCTTATAAATGAACCCGGTCATTTTTATAAGAAAGGAGACACAAATCTAGAGCCGTTTGCACCTGTTTGATCCACTGTTTCCTGGATTGAAACACCAAAATCTCTATTACTGGATTTGTAAAATAAACTAGCTTGTATGTTTGGGTGTATACATATATATATGTTTAAGCAAAGTATTTGTAAATGATCTCTGAGGCACGCTGCTCCCACGTTGGGGATTTGGGCTAAAACGCCCACTGTATTGATTGGAGAGCTGCTTTAAAAGCCTCCATTCCAGGAACATGATGGCATAATTGGAATGACACCATAAAAACCCCCCATATATGAGACGTGTGAAGGGTGCAATCATGTGAAGTGGAGCACCTTAACACACACACTGACTTGTTTAGAAGCTGGAGCCTCTTTTTTTTTTTTTGCGTGTCTTCTTTTGAGCTCGCTGGAGTCAAATAAAATATTCAGGCATCATCCCTGCAAGCTGAAGATGCTCCGGATGGAATTTTTCTGAATGCACACTCTGCCTTTCTCTTTCTCTGTCTCACTACATCTCCGTCACACAAACACACGCGTGAACACATGCACATACATCCACACGACATGCACTCAAACATGCACTGTTTGCCTCTGTGCTCTACAGATAATCTTTACGAAGCAGAGACCCCATTGAGAGTATTTATAACCCAATCAGACGGGTATTCAGCCTTTTCTTCTCCTCCTTCCACTGTTTCTGCCCCTCGCTTTTGTGTAAATGTTAAAGCCACTAAATCAACATATCAACGTTAAATCCACATTAGCTTAACATGTTTATGTGTGTGTGTGCGTAGCCTGTATGTATGTGTGTTTGGCTGCAGGTGATAATCCCAACTAGAGAATTAAATAAGTCATTACTGCCCAAACTATAACCTACTTGTCACTTTGCTAACTTCAAACACACAAATGTGCATCAAGGAAGGTGCATGTTTGTGTGGGCGAACACACAAACATGCACCTGCCACTTCTACAGCTCTTGCAGCCAATAATCACAGTTGTCAGCTCAAGATGTGTAACTCTAGATGGCAGACTTTGAGGTGAAATCTTGTTACAGTAGTTGCATGTCATTTCCCAGGGAGCTTTGCTGCCTTGTTGCTGTTTATTTTGTCAGTTCTAGGTGACTGGATCAAGCAGGTGTGTGTGTGAGTGTGAGTGTGAGTGTGAGCATGTGCGTGTGCGTGTGAGAGAGAGAGAGAGAGAGAGAGAGAGAGAGAGAAGGGTGATTTTAGATTCACACCTTTGGTGAAATCTTGCCATAAATGACAAGTTGCATCCCGAAGCTGCAGTGAATCTTAGCTCGTGGAAAAAAATTCATGATGATGAAAACAAGATATAAATATTCTTAGATTGTGTTTATGTTTATGAGTTCATTAAAACTGGCTGCTGACACAGTCTCGTCTCACATGCCTTCATCGGCAGGAGACTATGTGCATATGGAATAATTTATATGCACATATAGTATACTGATGGCTAGATTTATACCAATAAAAATAAGTAACATTGAATAAAAGTAAAGAAATGTAAGCACAGATCATGAAATAGTGCTTCTGGTCAAAAAATATTAAATATTTTAGTATCCAAACATAAAAAGTTATTACAGCACAGAGCTGTTTGTAAGTGACCGGCCCCTGCAGGATTTCAGCTTGGTATTCTGCGTATGAAATAGTTTCTGATAATCTTGTTAACTGTAACTTGCAGAAACTGAATTCAATATTAAAAAGAAAAAAGACCAAACAAATCACAGTGATAACACTGCTCGTACACTTTACATTTCTCTAATGTATCTTATGACTTTAACTATCAGAGGAAGGAAGGAAAAATAATGAGAAATGAGAAGATAAATGAATTACGAAACAGATGAGTAATTAAGGAGAAAGTATTCCAAAAAAGATAACTTCTTCAAATGTACAAAAGTGCAAAAGTAAAAGGTTTTGTGGAAGCCTGGACATTCAAGGCTCAAAACATTTGTTTTTCAATAACCTATCAATAATAAAAATCCATTTTAAACAACACACACATCAACACAGTGGTTTTGCTGGGTAAACTTGTCTATAAGCTGAAGGTTTCTCCACAGCTTAGTAATAATACAGAATGTACAGGACAACTTGTCCAATGCCTCCAGCAAGAAAACCAGCCAGAAAACCATCAAAAGGATTTAAGTTTTTTTTGGTGCAAAACTAAGTTTATCTTCTGGAGTCAGAAAGACAAAAACAGAGAAAACACTGGAGGAACATTTGGAAAGATTAAGAAAAATGACAGAAAAATGACCAAAGAACGAAGGAAAACAAGAACGCTGATGGGCACACACAGCATTTCAAACCAAGAAGATGATTTCCTCTCATGTGCATCATATAACTGAGCCTTTTAAATGAGCTTCAGGATCACGAGAGCCTGCTGGGGGCCAAGTGTGCACCTGCAGCACAAGAAAACATGCCTCTTGTCCAAAGAGCTGCTCTACTCAGATCTGTGATCATGTAAACTTGAAATCACAGAGAAGGAGAGTGAGCTGATTGGCTTGGCTCCCTTCTGATTTGTCAGTCATCAGTTGCAAGAGGAATGAAAAAAAACATGTGTGTGTGTGAGGAAGCCATGCATTACAGCTGACCATCATCAGAAGTGGCTAATGTCTCTATTACTACATGTTAATACGGCTGCGAAAGGCTTGAAAATCAGGAGAATCAAAGATAGCAGGTCAGTTCTACGGAGATTTGCCACTGTTATTTTGTTTTTTTTTCCTCTGTGGGCACTGCAGCACCCCCTGCTGGATAAGTGTAAGGCTGCAGACATGCACGCAAAAAGGTTTGCATAATTAATAAGACTGACTTTTTAAAATAACGCCAAGTATCATGGTCAGTGGACGTTACCTCCTTTGCACCTGAGCATGAAATAACTAGAGCAAAAAGCTCAAGATGAAGCATTTGGTTTTTGCCTTTTGCCTTTTGCGCAGTTTAACATCATCATTAAACAGTTATATCACACTGACTCTCTGGCTGCAAATAATATTTTTGGCCTTGTCATTGTGTGCTCTGCAAACTGGCCTTTTGGATCGGATAAATTATTTTGCCTGTTCAGGCACATTCTTGTCCACTGTGTGCAATGGGGCCATGTCTGGCACACTTTGTTCTTCTGGCTTCACTGGACTTACTGGCGGCGACGTATGCATGTGTATGTGTGTTCCCAAGCAAGTGCATGCAAATAATGCACCATCTGTCACGGCACCCCTAACTTAAAGTCTCGTAGCGGAATCCCAAAGTGAAAAAAAAGGTCAATCTGTCTAAGACGCAGAACCATCTTCTCCATTACATGACAACAAAACTCTGAGTTGTAGACACACCTCATCGACACCCTGCTATTTCCTATTTGGCATGCTACATCAATCAGGAACTTTAGTTCCTGCACAGCCAGATCGCACATCAATCAGACACCGAGTTATGAGTTTCACTTAATGCTGAAAGCCTTGTATCCAAGGTGGAAGCCTGCATGCAGAAGAAGACTGTGTGTATGTGCATTTATAAGTGTATAATCTTCATGATTAATCACCTCAGACACCTTGTGACTGAGACAGTTCTCATTTCTCGTCTGTTAAACCATTCAATTTACATGACAAAATTCTGTCAATGAATTGTGTCATAATTTCGACCCAGTCTTCAGCCTAATGTCGTAAACAAGGAGGTTATGGCTGATCTGAGGTCATAGTCTAGTATAAATCCTAGGAGTTGTAATTAAAATTGAATGAGACAAGAATATTGCAGGGAAAAAAAGCACAGGCTGAAATTGGTTGCACTGTACTTTACAGACAGGGAACCATGAAAATGTATAGTGGTGAGTGTGAAAAAATAAATTATGAAAATTACAACAGCATGGATTTCCTTTTTTTCCTGCTTGATATGCAAAATGGATTGAATTATTTTGTGCTGGAGACATATTGCTTGTTTGGATGTTGAATATTTCAGCACTCGTTGCATTTCTGATGGTGCAACACAAGAGGGGAGATGAAACAGATGACATATGGCAAAGGTCAAGACTTCCTGGTGGGACCAGCAGAGCGGTTTCATTCAGTTATCAGCACTAAACTGTTTGCTACAGAGCTTTGAATAGAACTTCATTCAAAAACTGTGGACAAAATGCTGGACTGATAGTGAAAATGTTTCATGATTAAAATGATCTTTTTAAGTTCTTTTCTACTTTTTCTCAAACTTTATGCTGTTTTAAAGACAAATTTTAAAGTTAAAATTACAGAATCCATTCAAATTTTTATCTGAAAAGCTTCAAGCAGAATCATAAAGTAAACTCAGGTGTTTTACCTACATACTTTAACTACTCTAGCTGCAGCCTAAACTTGCAAACCTTGAGTAAATTTGAATGTATAACTGATGTTTCTGAGTCAGTTCACTCAGTATAAGATGCTTCTCAAATGATGCTACTGTTAGTGTTTTGACATTATGACACGAAATTATGTCATTTGTGGTAAAAATCTTTCAGCAGAAGTTTTATATTCTCCCTTATCAACATCAACATTCCTTCTGCCTTTATCTTTCTCTCCTGCCTTGTATCACTCTGTTAATCTCCACCTTCCAAATGCCACATGCACACACATTTATCTGGGCTTAGTTTGTCTCTGCAAACTAACAGCTGCTCTACTGAGCTTGTATTGTTGGATTTAGAGG
>JAQNCA010000021.1:10863360-10877588 GCA_029783725.1 Acanthurus tractus
CACACATTTATCTGGGCTTAGTTTGTCTCTGCAAACTAACAGCTGCTCTACTGAGCTTGTATTGTTGGATTTAGAGGTAAGAAACAATAGTGGCAGTTAAATAATCAATCAAAATTCCAAATACAGAATAAAGAACACATCTAAATTATTTAACAATAATGTTTTTAGTCCCTTTTTTATTTTTTACCTGTTACTTCATCACTGACAATAAAGCAAGTAAACATTAAGTTTAGCATTGAATAATAAACAGAGCATCAGAGGTTTGCACAGCACCACTGTAAAGTCTCAAAGTCAAACATTGTTGCTGTTGTGATCTCAGTATTATGGAAACCAGAAATTGTCTTATTGGATGAGAAAGTGAAGCTGGAGAGCATGTGCGATGTTACCAATTACTGAATGATGCCTAGCAGACAGCAAGCATAACTAATTAGCTAAAGGAACCGAGACTGTTTTTTGGAAAAGGCTGTAAACATGTTTATTTCTGCTGTAAAGTTGGGCATTATTGGCTGTATGAGGACCGAGTCCCTTTAGGAGCCAGTCTCGAGTGGCCAGCAGAGGAATTATTGCGTTGGCATTGGAGCCTTGGCCTCTGTAAAGCTGAGGTTTGAGCATTAAAAATAAATGTTTGGATCATACACCTTTCATCATGTTAGGATAGGATGCATAACAATCCTTTTTAGCACTAAATTTTGCAATTAAATTGCAGTTGACTGCACAAAAATGACATATTTTAAAGCATTTAAGTATTAAAATGTGAAGCAAATTCAAGTTCAGTCCTGTTATATGGTAAAGTTCTGTAAGACTCCAACTGTGAGGAGTTTCCCTCTGGGAATCCTGACCGAACCTTTAACAAACAAACACAAAGAACAACATGCTTCCTCGTTCCCGTCAGACTCCTCAATCTATAATTCATATTATCTACAATTCCAGTCCCTGCCTGTCTGCTTTGTAAACACTAAAACTGAATGCAGTTACGGTTTATGGACCACTCCCATATGAGGGATTTTGCAGTGTCAGGTGTATGTGAGTGTGTGTTTGGGATTTGATGACATTTACATCCCTTCAATAATGGATGCACCAGCATATAGGATGCAAAGAGTCCTGGTTACACTGTTAAAGATGTTTTTTTGTTGCAAACTTTTTAGAGCGTGTCTTGAGATTTTGTCTTTACAAACTAATGAAACTGAATTGCATGTGCAACCAGTGTTAAGGAATTTGTTTGACTGTGTAAACCTACTTTTGTTAGACATTTAAACAGTTTTTCAGCATTATAATTAGAATTGGAAATTCTCTATGAAATGCACTGGATGTATCTGCACCAATGATGCAAGATACATGAAAGACAAATAGATCATTCTGCAGATCGGCTGTGTGCTGCCAATTCTGGCAATATGCTAGTTATGCAGCATGTTTGCCATAACAGCTAAGCTAAGTTGTTAATAAAGCTTGGCTAAATTGGTAAAACTGCTTGTTTTCACATTCTCTAAAGGTCAAAAGGTGACGTTTGTTTAAGTGGACGTAAACAAATCGGGCTAAATTGAGCTTGCTTAGCCCCATTTCAAGGCTTCTTATGGATAGAACTTTAAGGATTGAGCCCTTCAGGAGGCCGATGACTCTTCCAGGACTTAAATCTTCAGTGGTATCCCTCCTCATTCTCATTTCATGTTTCTAGATCGATAGTTGAATTGACAACCGCCAATGAACATAGCAGGGTTAAGAGGTGCCTTTTAGTAAAGAAATGTCTTTACGGTCAGATGAACGCCTCGAGGGTGTACAGCCTTTTTCACTCAAGGTCCACCTCAAAATGTGACCAATATAAAGGACATGAGTCTCTGTCCCCAAAGTAACAAAACAGAAAACCCACACTCTGTTATTTTTGATCAATTTCTGCTTTTTCTTCAGAACAGTTATTTTGAGATTTCCCTGAATGCCAAAAAAACAACCTCTCCAAGAGAGTGTTTTTTTTTCCATTTCAGCGAGGAAAAAAAGTGATATTACATTGAAGCACAAACCGTGTTTGTGTGGTCTAAATGTAACTAGGATGAAAGCTGTAGATTTGATCTATTCTGGAACAAACAGATGAGAAAGGAGGTGAAATAGTCAATCCTACAAAACCTGCAGTGTTTAAAGTCAATAATGTGCTCTAGTTAGCTCAATAAAAACTATCCATGTTCTAAGTTTTTATGTTTTATGTTTTGATTTATTATTTTTTCAGTACAGGCAGTCCTCGTTGGCAGAAAGAAAACAGGGTTTTGTCAGCCATGAGTCTAAAATGGGTTAGTAGTACACCAGAGGTTACAGAAGCAGGCTTGAGCCTGGAGGGCTGCTTCTCGAATCATCAAGAAAATAGTGGAGCGGAGATGAATGAGTGGTACTTTTCTGTCCTTGGGCAAAAATACTGCCACAAGGTCTCAAGCAAGGCACCAAACTCACAGTGGAGATGTTCAATTGCCCACAACGAAGGTGCTGCAGTGCCCAATCAGCGGCGCTTGTTGATTGGTTAAGCAACATTTAAAATATCTTTCTAGTATTTTTGAAGAGGCTGCAATAATTGTTGTTACTTTCTGAATTCAACTCTCTGACATTCATGCACACTTCATGCAGTGATTGGACACTGGAGTGGAAGGAAAAAGTAAACTTTTCTTTTAAAATCTCTTTTTTTATTCTTTACAAAACAACTTCTGTTTCTGTCCAGTCAGACTTTCTGACAGTGTTTGCAGATATTCTGATATTCAAACTTTATTCACACCTTTCAACCTGCCCTCGTGTGCACCAGTTCAGAACAATTACCAACACTTTTGCTTTTTTAAACACAATTTAATTCAGTTCTGATCCGTAGGGCAAAGATTTAATAAAAAAGATTTAAACATCTGTGGTTTCACAATTGTTTACTCCGTTAATATTTGATTTATGCTTCGATTTGATTTAAAAAAAACAAATAACTTGTAGATATTCAAAGCAGCATGTAAGAGATTTCTGGTCTTTGAGTCCATTTCAAACACTAAAAACACAATTTAAGTTGTTTTTTTCCTTTGATTGATGGAAACAGCATGACGTTTCAGGGGTTAATTACTTACAGTGCAGTATAATTTGCATACATAATGAGGATATTTTATTATATTTATCACGAATTAGAGGATTCCTACACTATCACACACACACACGCTGAATGTTGATGTCAGAGAGTTTGGGTGTGAATCGTGAAGAGTTGGATCAAACACTTCCTGCTGTGAGAAAAATGAGTGACAGATGACACAATGGAGATACATATACGTATGTGTGTGTGCATATGTGTGTGTGTGTGTTTTGGGGTATAGAGGAAGTGGGTTGGGGGGTTTAATGGGAGGGCAAATGATGAGATTGGGGTGAAAATGAGAACTGGTGGGGAAACTGGAGGAAGCTAAACGTACGAGGGAACTGAAATAGAGTGGAGAGGGAGGGGGGAAGACTTGCGATGGCAGGGGGAGAAAAGTCTGAGCAGGAGATAAGAGAGGGAGAGACAGAGGAGGAGGTGGGAGAGGAGGGAGAGAGATGGAGGGAGGAGGAGCGACAGAAAAGGAGAGATAAGGGCTGGCGGTTAACAGGGGCCGCCTGCTGGTGTGGATAGCTCGAGGAAAGCACGGCTAAACACAGCAACTCCCCTGCTTAGGAGATTTATTGACCAAAAAAAATCATCTATCCAACAAAGGTGGCCACAGCAGAAAAAAAAAGTCCAAAAAATGAGCGCAAATGTGTCGGCATCGGCTTCTTTTTTCCAAATAAGATTCTAGCTAAACATTGCAAGAATAAAACTAGATTTCTAATCCAGTAACTAAATGATAAAGATGTATACAGTAATTTAAACAAGTTACTTCTTTTACCCAGGAGGGACTTTTTAGTGAAGCAATGACCAAACAAATCTGTTTTCATGCCGGTTGTAGATTGCACATAAAGTTTCCTAAACTGAAATAACAGAGGGCTCAAAAAAACACGTCTATTAAGATTGAAATTGTGCATTAAAACCTCACAGTCAGTTGCAGAAATTTTGAAAAGATAAACAAATAAATAAAACTTGCTAATACATTTAAATAATTATATTTTATGCCTGGCTGGGTTGAAAAAGTAAGCCAATAAAGTTGGAGAAAAGCAACAGGAGATGAATAACACCACACAGCCGAATCACTGAGGACAAGAGCTGCTTTTCCTCCAGATGTTTTATAATTGCTTTTTAAATTCAATTTGACTCTCTGCCTGTAGGACACACAGACGTACAGCATCGCTGTGGCTTTTTGCTGTTCAGTGGTGGAGAGCTGATTGATTGACCACTGACTACAAACAGCTCTTTAGTACTTTTTAAAACTGGATGTTTTGGGCAAAAATACAGAACAGAATTCCTCAGGGGCAGCTGTAATAAGCCGTGAACACTTATGTATTATCACTTTAAGCTTATATTCAGTTGTTGATTCTTATTCTGCAGATACAGAGCAACATTAGCATCCATTTGGACCGAATGCTAATAGAGGACAAAGTCCACTTTTTTCACCTTTTCTATAACCTTGCACTTTGGCTGCTAAGTGCTCCTTATGCTATGTTAACCAGCTAATTGCTAACTTTGTGTGTCTGATGCTAAGTAGGGGGAGTTTTTGGGGCATTTTCTCTAAACGCAGCTGCCTGCTAAAACCAAAATTTGCTACAAAAGCTGTGAAACTGGACCGACACGGAAAACTTGCAAGCCAGAAAACCAAAATATTGAGCTGAAAGATGCTATAATGGTCCATAGACCCTGACTGCACAATACGGTGATAATTCTCTGAAGGTTCATCAGGTTGCACGCAGTTATTTGATCCATTTTTCGACCTACGAATATTGATTGATAGCAGCTTCTAAGCTGAGCTGCCAAACGCTTGGTTGCCATTTGAGGATAAATAACTTCATCCACATAGTTGAACCCACATCTTTGTTTACGCTAGCTCATAGAGGAACACAGTTAAGGCGGCAGGAAAGAGCAGTTTAGACAGGAGCATTTATCATGCAGAGGTGCAATCAGGCTTAGCTCCTAAGTGGCACTGACACAAAAAAGAGGATAATTAGTGGGAAAGCCTGTTGTGTGTGTTTACGTGTGTGTCTGTCTGCTGTGTGTGAGCATGTTGGAGTGCAGGACAGAGTGTCTCAACGGGGCAGCAAACCACAAATCAGTAGTCTGCCATATTTGTTGCATTTCTGCAGGTATTTCATGCAAGAATAGCGTCTACTTTGTTAACGTACGTGATGTGAATTTTATATGTAGATGGAAAGAGGGATGACAAATGCCACTGTGTTTGTCACTTCAAAAGAATCGGAGAGCTTTGGGGATGGAAAAGTGGCCCTTATGGAAACTTCCACACTTCTTAAGGCTGTGCAGTTCAGTGCAGTGCATTCTGGTCAATTGAAGCTGACAGCAGAGAAATTGGTACCTCTGCCTGCTCTGAGGACTGACACCTGAACCTGAAGCTCTCACTGCAGATGTTTTTTACGTGTGTTGGAAATAACTTACACAACTACAAACAAAACTAACCAGGAAGACAAGGTGGGTTTCCATAAAGTTGAGGGGGTTTGCAGAACCGATTTTACAAACAATGGTCTAAATATGCAAAGCAGGGGCTGAGCTATTCACAGTTTTTTTTCCCAATGAGTCATGCATGCATTGTACATTTCCCATAGTGCAACCTAGCAGCATATTTCATTAAACCTTCCCTGCCTGTTAGCATTCTCATCTCTCCAACGTCATGCCTCCAGGTGGTGACAAGTGTTTTCTCCCAGATATATTTGAATTTTCGAGCCTAATTGAAGAAGACCTAATAAGAATTATTTGCTTAGACTTTAAAAAACTAATTTTATTCGCCATTAAAGACAAAGTATAACTGTTTTCACATACTGAGTCATATTTTACATGACGAATAAACTTAAATTTCTACAAAAATGGACATGAATAGGTAAACTTCTCGACCAGATGGATGCACATCTGCTGAGTTTCTTTAAATTGTAAAATCCACACTGAATGATCAGACATTTTAAAATGTCTGATTGTTGTGGTCAACTCTCAACCACAACCTGCATCTGTCTGCAACTTGCTCAGACAACTGTTCATTCGTAACTGTGTCATTTCCTTGCTCCTCTTTCAGCTCACCTGCCTTGTTTCTCAGTTTATTCTATTCAGTGGATGTTTTCTTACTTAATGTTTAGATTCTTTTCCCCCGAAAGACCATTATAATTCAATCATGCATAACATTGGAAACTGAATGAACCTTATGGGAGCACAGTGACGCTACTGCAGAGGCAGCAGCATTGGAAACAAGGCTAAAAGTAGGGCTTGTACATCTTTGTTTTTAAAGGTTTTGGGGGCAGGTATCCCTACTTTTTTTTTAAAAAAAGGAGGAAGAATTAGAAAAGTGGCAAACTGCGTGATGTTGCTCCCTCATGTAAACTGGTTTTAAATAAATCATGTCTCCACTGAAAGGCTTGGCGGTGTTACACAAGCTTTATCGGACCAGAGAAAGCAGGGCCTTCTTCTTTTTCTCTCTGTTTGTCCATCTATACTCATGTATCTGTAAACTATCTGTCTCCATGTCTAACAATGATTGCTGTTCAATGCCACACAGCAGAGACAATAATATTGGACAATCCATCCCCTCTCTGTTTTTATTCAGTATATCTTTTTCTATCTCTCTCTGCCGTCTCAGTTTTCTCTCCCAGTGGAGGAGAAAAAAGGGAATCCTTCAACAGAGCTGCAGAGAAACAAGCCGCCCAAAACATCACAGAAACAAAACCAACAGAGTGGGCAATTTACTGATGTCAAACTTAACATGTGAGGCCGACTCAAGGACAGTTTTAATGTTCCCTGTGAAAACCAGCTGCATCACAGCAGCTCTCAAGCCAGTAATCCACAAAAGAATTGTTTGATTTGACTGAATCTGCCAGTCCTGCATGTATGTAGAACTGGAGGTTGTTTTTATGGGTAAAGCAGAGGACTTAAGTTGCATTGCAAGATTTAAAATTCTTAATTTTAGGATAAAAAATATTTTAGGAATTATTGACATTTTGATAACTTATGCTCATTTGCTGTCTTCAATATATGCGAAGACCAATACCATTCTAAGAAAAAGCTACTGACACCAGCCTGTTAGCTTAGCCTAGCTCAGCATGAAGACTGGATGTGGGTGGAAACAGCTAGCCTATCAAGCCTTACTGGTTTATATCTTTTTTGGAGAAATTCCTGCAAAAACTATAAAAGTTGAAATTGCAACAAAGCTTGCCAGTTCCAAAAGCTTCATTTGGTGAAAAAAAATCCTTAGTGGGGCAATTCAATTGGAACGAACCAAATTTTCCCCTAAAACTTTGTATATTTCATATTTAACGTACATGTATGAGAGTGGTGTTGATCTCTTCTTGTAACTCCACACCCAAAATGTCCATATCTTGAAAATGCTTTTGCCATCTGTCTTGTTTCCTTAATAACTGTGAGTATAAAGTATAAACCCAGCACTCACCTACTGAGGTTTGCATTTACTGTAGAAATGCAAGCAGACGTAAAGCAATAATAAATGCACATTTCTACCAAAAACTAACAGATAAAAGGTCTAATAGGGCCGGCATTTAGTCATCATTAATGCAGCAGCGTATATTATACTTAACCATACTGTGAAATTTATATATTCTAGTGCACTGTCTGAATTTCCATCACACGCCAGCAACATCAGACATGAGTCACATACAGCATCAATCAAGACTCTCCGTATGGTCCTTTCTGTGAACTTTGTTTTCTATGCCTTCCCCAAACTTCTCCTTGCAGCATCAAGGCAGGGTACCAGTGCACCTTTCTGCCACTAAGTGTAGTGCATCAGCAAATGCACCCTGTTGCTGCTTTGTAATGGAAGGAGCAGGAATAGCTAAGAGGCCTTCCTGCAGTCTGTGATGTGTGTTTGAGACTAGAGGAGAGCAGGAGGATTTTTTCAGAGTATAAATAAATACTCAGGGTAGAACATATAGCTGTAACATGTTCTATGTTTTAAGCCTGTTAGACTATGTCTGAACATGAGCAAAAAAGGGGGTTTTCTTTATATATCCAGTGCTTGGTGTGTGGTTCTGCTTGTTTATTTATTTGCTAGGAAATGACTGAGTCAGAGAGACATGCAGGAAAAGCATGTACATGCATATATGTTTGTATTTTGTTTAAATGGGTTTGTATAACTTTAAATGTGATTATTAAAAGGCAGGAGGGTTGAGTAAGGGTAGGAGAGCAGGTGTTAATTGCTTATTTTCTGTGGGCTGAGCCGCAGTGTGTGATTTTAGCCGAGCACCGCCTGTCCTCCTTGAATGCAACAAGCCTTAATTGCTCATTCTGTTGGCAGGAGGAAACATGCAAATCAAAATGCCATTTGGAAACCTTTGAAATATGGTGCTTTGACTGGGTGCACTCCATGTTTCTGTCATATGCTGCTTTGGTGCTTGGGGAGAAGTAAATGCCAATTAATTTAGTTTCCAGTATATGTGTGCTCGCTTTGCTAAAGCTTGTTTTTGGATTTTTGCAGGAGGGACCCAGAATGTTTAAAAAGAACAACACCACTTTGCCTTCCATGTTGAGGTCTGATTAGAAGCCATTTATTTATCTGTTCTGGGCTAAAACATACTTAAGATAATCTTGTCAAGCTGTTAACAGAACAACTAACATATACTGTAATGGCCTGATAAAGGTGTTTTTGCTAGCGTGTTGGCAAACAGCTGCTTTTTCACAAATCTAAAAGATACAACACAATATTAGTATACCTTATTTTACATTAGCATTAATTTAAATTTGAGTTTCTGGGCAACAAATGAATGTCGATCCAAAATCAGTCTCATTTGGCTCAGTTTTGGTTTTGCTGACTCTTAAGGGAAATATCTGGCTCTTTGAGCAGTAAATTCTCCACAGTTCACCAGCTGGTCACTGACTTTCTTTGTCTGCTGAGCAGTGTTCAGTGTGTTTGTCAGAGATTTTTCACTAAAAACAAATTCCTGCTGCTGCTGGAAGTGACACTGAGAGTTGAAGGACCGAAGCCAAACACTAAGATGCAGGCTTTAAAACCAAAAAGAGGGGCTGAAGGCGCCAAAATGCTCTGTAAAGATAAGGGAAGCTGGCACATCCAGGGTTTATATCTACTAGCTACCTCTTTCACGTTGCTTTTCCATCTTTTAATCTATTGTTAATGCACAAATATTGACAGGTACAGCTATATTTTAATTAAAAACATTTTAATTTTGTTGCTCTGCACCATTTTCTACCTTCTGACATGATAATAATGATTGTTATTATCCAGGTCATCTAAGCTTGTGAGAGGCAGAGTGATGGGTCATTGAGAAAAATCTTCTAGCTTCCAGAAATTGTCATTTTTCATTTGCAGTGTGTTTGAAACACCAACTATCACCACTGAATAAAAGGAAACAGAAAAAGAAATTGATCTATTTTAGGTTTACACTGTATTAACACGCATTTTAACAGAAAAAAAATCATTAATTTCCAGCTGTTAAACTTTAGTTCTCCGCAGGAGGTGACATTAATAAAGCCTATGGAGTTAATATTTGTAGAGCGTTCCCAGTTCATGCTGTGAAGTCATGCACATGCGCCCACAGGCTGAACTGCTGAGTAAATAACAACTGAATTTTTAAAAAAAAAGACTGTAGAGCTGCTGCTGATATGCTTACCCACTTTATGTTGGGATTGCATCATGAAAAACATCAGCTGTTGCATCTCATTCGCCCACCAAATTCCTACCAGCAGCCACGAGCTGCTGATCTGTAGCCAGCAAACGAGACTGCAAAGACAGATTGCACGCATGGCGAACGTGTATAGTCTCTCCTCAGTACTCTGTCAGAACTCAGCTTTCTGCAGAGAGAGGTGAAACGCTTATTCCTCACAGAAAGCATGAAAATCCATAATTAATGTTTCCAAATGTCCAAAATGAAAATGAGTGGTAAGAAGAAAAAAAAAGAGGAGAAAAAACATCCTGGTCGACATTCAGAGAACAATTGCTTTTGTATAGATGCCAGATTTCACACAGAACCTGATCAGTTTATAGAACAAATCTTTTTAAATCCTAACATACTATAAACATAAAGATCTGCTGCCGAGTTCACTTGAAGATAATTTAAAAGGTGCTGCTGAACCCTCCAAACAATAATGGCTTATTGAAAATACAAGACAATAAACGGCAGGCGACTGTTTTGTTCAACAGTGGACCATCTGTCTGAAAATATATAAATATATAAATATATAAAACATTCACGGGGAATGTTTTCACCAGAACACACAGTCGGGTTACTCTGTTGTCTCTCGTTTTCCTGCCTGAGCGGAACAGACATGTATTTTCAGTTCTGGTCGAAAATAGCATGAGGCCTATTACACTCCAGTCACCAGAGAACCAAAGAGTGGGATACAGTTTCTCAGCTCATTACAGAGCGACAGTCTGCCTTATTGGTGTCACAAAGCTACACCTTGGAGAGCTCACACCCCAAACAGCATCCTCCTCTTGAACACTGCAAAGTATACACTCATTTAAACTTTATATTCATCCAGGGAGAAGGCTTGTTCGAACTTATACTCTTTTATAATGCAACAAAAGTCAATGAAAGCTGGTGATTGAGGGAGTTTATGTGCTTTTGAGCCTGATTGTTGAGGTAAAGGGGTGAGATAGTTGAGGAAGTTATCACAAAGCTAGCTTACTTGCAGATAAATACAGGTTCGGCTTAATTTACCTTAAGTTGTTGGTTAAAACCTCAGCTAAGCCACATGTACAGCGGGTTTAGGTTCAGTCTAGGACACAGGGACTTTGGGAATTTAAGCTATGATTAAACAACTTCACACAGAGTGGCAAAAACTAGCTTTTGACTGATTAACTGCCCAAACTCTCTGCTTATAACAAGGCACAAGAAGTAAACTGAAGATGAAGATTAGAGCTCACCCAGTTCGGCCAACTACAACACAGATGTTTAATGCTCCAAGTAAATGGCAAAAATAAAATGCCAGGTCAAAACAAACTGAAAGTTTAAGAAGAAAAATGATTCCCACAGACATCTAGCCCTTTACAGCTGTTTTCAGATGTGGGCTTTCAGCAGCTGTTGCTCATAGAAGAACCAAGGTGAAGCCTTAAAACAGAGAAATACCACCACAGAGATGTAGGACATTGTGTTTACAAGAGTTGTGAAAGAAAGTAATACAACAAAGAATGCTGGCCTCCATTTGTCTTTCACCACAGACTGCTGGAGTCTGGAGAGACTGAATCATTGATGTTAACTCATGGAGCTTTGCTTGTGCTGAAAAACACCAGCAAACATCAAACATCAAAGGCCACGAGACCAGAACTCACACACACTGAAGCTTGTGGTTAACAAGGGCATCGACGGTCGCAGAACAGTGGGGGACAGTTTTTCAGCAAGCTGAAGACATCTGCAACACACTTCATCCGCTGCTAGACAGTAACTAAGGGCCATTCAAGAGGACTTCGGTTCCCCCCCAGCATGGGTTGATTCAAGCTGTTCCCCACCCACTGGAACTCAGCTCTATCCAGCATGCCGTGAATGTTTACACAGGGGAACATGGGGGGTTTACATGTCAAACCAAGAAATAGAGGGATGCAATTTGCAAATCCATCAAGACACTGGGCCCCATCAGGGGAAGGAACTCTTGAGATGATAAAGGCAGGGGTCTTTCTCTGGATCAGGACATTTTGGAAGGAGACCAAATGTTTGGATCCTTGGAGGAACATTGAACAAGGCAAAACAATCTCTGAAAGAGGAATGAGCCACTGTCATTGAGTCTGAACATGAAGCTGAGCTGTCACCTCCACAAGCAAGTGATTGACAGAAAGACTTGTCTGCCCCCCCTTCAGTGGTGGAAAAGAACAAAATCCACTTAAGCCTTCTTAAACTACTGGTAATTAAATTTCTCCATTCTGCAACCCCTTTTGTTCCCAGCAAGAGAATATACAGTGATGTTGGAGCCATTAATGAGAAGAACAAGGTCATTGGAGAAAATGCAGAGGAACTATGACCTGCATTAAAACTTGCAACTCATTAACTGGAACTGGAACAAAAACAAATTGATGCTGCTACTGTTTGCATTTCACCAACATGGTTTCTCTGCTTGATAATATGCAAGTATTTGCACATTTTGAAAAGCATCTGACACAGGGAAATACTGTTTGATCATAAATGCTGCTAATAATTGCACTGAAACTTGTTTAAAACATGAAAGTTGTTCTCCATCTTTTTACTTTGATTACTGATACATTTAAAAAAAAATCTAAACTAAAACAATGTTCACAAAATATTCATGCTTGTTAACCTGCTGATATTAGCATTTAGCTCAAAGCCTCACTGTGCCTATACAGCCTCACAAAGCCACTAGCATGCCTGTAAACTATTAGCCCTGTCCTGTGGACACTGTATATTATGATATGAGATAACAGGGTGAAAATATGTATATATTAGTCAATTTCTGGCTTCTTACCTACAACAGGCTGATGTCCTGCGGGCATTTTTTCCAGCAACTCCCCAGGCTCCTCCCAGGGGAGTCCAAGGTACCCTCAGGGCACCTGGTTGAACCACCAGCATCTCCTCTATCAGTTCATGCAGAACACCAACAAAAGGAATAGCACAGGATGCTTTTCCCTGAAGCACTAAAATAAAGTCCAGTCCAACATACTGCTACTGCTCTGACATGAGCTAGACCTCGAGACACCGCAGCTACTGCCACAGCTTTCAGAGAGCAAAGCAGGACCTCAGACCTGGAGGTGTTGATCCACATCACATCCAGCCAACAAACTGCTCCAGTGCACACAAGAGATCACGGTTCGCTAAAGCTAGAAAAACAGTGTCATCTGCAAAGAGCAGATACACTGATGTCTGCGCACTCCCTCCAGATCTCAGCTGCACCTTTAAACCCTCTGAATGTTAGAAAGAGAAAAGAGAAAAATAAGCTAAAGGTGACTCTGCTGTCCATCTTAAATGTGCTTTGCCTTAGAGGCTAAACTCCTGCTTAGAAAAACCAAATGGCTTGCAGCAGTGAGCCCTGCTGTTAAAAGACAGGTTAGGAAACACGGTCAAAAACCTTTTTCAAATACACAAAAACGCATGTGGGCAAATTTCTTTGATTCAACAGCACTAAATCAAAGAAGTTTAAAGGGCAAATATAAATAAAAATAACCTCCACGTTCAAGTTATTGAAAAAAAGATAGAGGTTAGTTGTTGGCTTCTCTTCAAATATAGTCAAACTGAGTATTTCTCAAGTTAAATTTACCTTCTAATATATCTATGAGAAAATATGCAAACAGAGATAAACAAGTGATTAATTAGCGCAGTTATCACACATAAATCATTTTAAATGCATATTCTATCACAACAAGTACATAGACGCTATGACATAAGCAGAGGTTGGAGTTTTATTTGGTGGGAGCGCATCTGTAGGTGTGTGTGTGCGTGTATGTGTGTGTGTGTAAGAGAAGGTGGTAGCGAGATCAATATTTCATCTCATCAGGTGTTTATCTGAAGGGCCGTGCAGTAAATATCACTGATGGGTGGTTAGCAGCGGGGTGGGAGAGTGCACATCGCACTAACAGGTCAAGGTCTTTCACACATAATGCACCCACCAACACACACCTAAACACACACCATAACACACACACACAAGAAAAAAAAGCAGAGAGAGAAAGAAATAAAAGGCCAAAATCGACGAAATCTAAATCTTTCTTTTCCTGTGTGAACTTTGGTCCTCATAAAGATAGTAACAAGAAAACACACAGTATGCAGTGCAATAGCAGTGGGCAACCCTGAGTAATCCCCAGCCTTCTCTGTAATGCATCTGTGTGTGTTTGCATCCGTGTGTGTGTGTGTGTGTGTGTGTGGGTGATCCCAGAGGAGTTAAACAGTAGCATAGCTGACAGTGATGACAGCTAACATATTATTACAAGCCTTGCGTTCTAGTGTACACATATAGCTTTAGGTGACCCAGTGTATGTGCGTGTGTGTGTGTGTGTGTATGTTTACACTCCAGATATGGAGGGTTGCCCCGGACCACCTTGGAAGGGGTAAAATTCCTTTTTCAGTGATTTGTCGGAAGATTTGCCAGTGTTTTTGATCCTGAAATGCTTTTGAACAGTGACTCGATAGACTGAAATGAAACTGACTCCAACTGTTTCATGTTGATAAACAACCCGAGAGGGTATATATGTGTGTGTTGG
>JAQNCA010000021.1:10877688-10899398 GCA_029783725.1 Acanthurus tractus
CGATAGACTGAAATGAAACTGACTCCAACTGTTTCATGTTGATAAACAACCCGAGAGGGTATATATGTGTGTGTTGGGGTGTGTGTGTGTGTGTGTGTGTGTGTGTGTGATTACAGGGATGTGGGTGGAATTGAAAAATAGTAAGTGTACAGCAGCATTGTGCAGTACAAAAGTACAGCATGCACAAGTGTCAGTGCCTTTTTCACAATGTGACGCGTGTATGCATGCATTTCTAAATGGTCACATACACACTTTATACACTGTAAATGTAACCAAATCAGCATCTAAGTAAGTTGATATTTGGCAATTTGCACCAAAAATAAAAAGGTATGGCTGAGGTTGATGGTTATGTTATTTTCAAGGCAATTGCTGGACATGTTAGCCAAGCTTTGGCTTAGCAAACAGACCATTAGCTAAGCTTTCTGCCCATGCTATGGAAGCCAGTAGGTCAGCCTGCACTCAAAGCCTGTTGAGTACACCTCCATCCAACCCGCAAATCTCTATAAGTAGTCAGGAAATAGACCGTGACTGGGGAGCCTGAGGTCTGGAAAAGTGAGCTGGTGATAGGACAATTGGTGGTCTGAAGCCCTGGAGTGTCAGAGGAAACCTGGGCAGGTGGAGGGAGTGAATGAATGACACACTGCACAGCTTTAACACCACTGTTGATGTGTCTCTGAGGCAAAATGACGACTAAACTGTTAAGCAGCAAAGAGAAGAACGATTTTATGACTGCAGGAATTTCTACTTTTCTGAGAAATTAACAAGTGCATAAAATAAATCAACACTAAAAGAAGAACTGTCGCAAAAGTACCATTAAAAAACAGCATTAATGTAAAGAGCAGATGGGTGAAATCATAAGATGTTGATGAAAATCAGTCCAACATTTCACAGGCAAGTGGTTTGTTATGTACGCAGCTCCCAGATGTGAATGTGTCAGTGTGTGAAAATCTCCTCCCTGAGGCTGATTCAAGAGCTCGTTAACAAGAACGTGTGAATAAGGGTTAAATAAGAGTCGATGCTGATGACGTCTTAACTCTTACACACTCTCCTGTCTTTACTTCTACGTTTTTGATGGAGGAAGGATGCTTCAAAAAATATTATATAGAAAAAATGTACAGTTTTGCATGTTAAAGCGCTGGCCTGCAATTCAAGGTGAGCATGTGGGGTCCTGAGCGCAGCATACAGCTCCTACCACTGATACTGTATCTGACAGTAGTGAAGCCTTTCGTAGAAACCCGAGTCATAATCTGTATCCGAGATTAAAACTATGCTACGGGCCTTAATCCTTTCCGGAGCGCGCGCACACACACACATTGATGAGGCCCGGCAGTATAAATCCCACTTAGGCAGCTTTAAAGCACGCTTTAATTGAAAGCATTCCACATATTTAAAAGGTGGCTGTCGCACTGCAGCCGCTTCAGTGCAGCAACAAAACAGCGTGTGCATGCAAGGAAGTTTATCCGGGATCAGAACGAAAATACAAGATTCTTTACTGCGAAACAACACAACTGTCTGCTGCTGTGCTGCAAGACTATTCAGTGTTAAATGCACAACAGCTCAGTTATGTATATTTTTTCCTTTTAATTCAAGGCCTAAGCTGCGACATGCTTAATAGACAAGTTTCATAAACAGTGGTTCAACAACAGCCTCCATTCATGTCTTTTCTATGCCATTTATTACCTTGTGTTGTCTCTCTTAGACCTCTCCATAACCTCTCTAACTCTTTCCTCTCTGGCCCGAGGTCACCCGCGCTGCACCACTAGCATGTCCGCCAACAAGGAAATGTACCATTAAGTGTGTATCTTCACAAGATTGAGCTGCCCGTCATCACCTGACTCCACAGATTAGCTTATAGTGAAACTGAGTGCCAGGGTTAAATCAAGTTGTGGGCTGGTTTGGCTTGTTGGTAGCTGCGCAACGTTCGCCCGAGGCCACGGAGACGGAGCCTGTGAGTAACACCCCCTGTATCTCTAAATAAATCAGAAAAGCGCTGAGAGCAGAATTGGATGTAATACACAGCTGGGAAGGAACATAACAAATATACAACCTGAAACATCTGGATTCAACCTGGGCGTCAACTACAAAATATGACATAACTACAAAGACGGGCATGTCATCTAACACTGGATGGCGATTAGAAGCATGTGACAGAATTTAAGGAGGTGTGACAATTATAAAGGACCAAGAGTTTGCAGTTAAGTAAGCTGTAAAATGGAAATAACTATGAGCAGAGCAGCTGCAATTACATGTCTACATACGCCGAGATGTTGTACAGACCCAATGGTGTCCGGATGATAACAGACCTCCTCCTGACTTTTGCAAAATCTTCCTCCACAAACATCACCATGAACTTGACTTTAATGGTTTTAAGTGACACATCTCAACAACTGTTTGCAGGATTGCATTTAATTTTGTAACACCGCACATGCATCATTCAGAATGACCTGGAATTATTTGTCATCTCTTAACTCTCCATCTTACACCATCATCAGGTCAAACTGTGTACTTTTATTTGAGCTCGTTTGACTTTTAGAAAACAAATCTGACCATGTTTGATCCCATTTTCAGGCTACAAATTGGCTTTTCTTTGAGACTATTTTCAGCTTTGACAGCAGTGGTTCCCAGGCAATACAACTGCAAGACTAAGCAGTTCATCTGTGTTGATGAGCAATGTGTTTACAGTAAGTAGGAAAAAAAGAGAAAAGCAGTAAATCTGGCATCGTCCCCTTTTGGTAAATAAGTCTGTATAAAAGCCAAAGAAGGCTAATATGCCAGAGTCCATTTATTGCGCAGTGGAAAAATCCATGTCTTATTTGCTGCTTTTAATTAAGATTCCCAGAAAAAAAGTGCCTTAGTGGTGTGTTTTCTAAAGCCGTGTGGGATCACAGTTTGACAGCACAACACTGATGTGATGTTAAAACCTCAAACTTCCATTTCCCATCATCCTCCTCTGGAACCATAGTGTGTCTAAACTCCCTTCTGTCTGTGAAGACCAACACCTGAACAATTACACAGGATGGAGTTATCAACAACGTGTGCTCTAATTAACTCTGATTTTGGCTGTTTTGATAGCTGGGACATTTAGTTATTACCGCTGCTACTTAAAATAAGTAAACAGGTCTATTAACTGAATAGCATTAGTGACTGTAAAATCAATTACATCCAGGCATAAGGAAATATTTCCCAGGGTCAAGTTGAATGTAACTTGACAGTGGAGAAAGAGGAAGTCTCTAATGATTTTCTAACACGTGTCTCTGCCTGATAAAAATCAAAAGCGACAACCTGTTCTCACATAGATAGAGAATAGTTACAAAAGGCTCAGAGGTTCAGCGAACACAGTGTGATCTGTGATTACGGCAGGATGCCCAGTGCATAGCAGGATTCACAAATCTGGCAGTGATTAAAATGAAGCTCTCTTGCTCAAAAAAACGTCAGATGGCAAGCAGAGGAATGGAGCCAGACATAAAAACAGATAGAAAAACAGTCATATTAGTACCAGGCACACAACCAAAATGCCTGAACTGACTGTTTTTTCACAGAATTTTATGGTTCGGTGATTGCAATGACAATCAGGACTGTGAGGTATTTGACCTTGTGCATTTGCAATGATTATAAGTAGAAAAGATGGTGCTTTAAAGATGTTTTGAAATTATGACTGTCTTTTTTTGTACTGTAATTATTACTGAGGGTATGATAAAGTGTGCAATCTTTATTAATATTCTGTGCATTTTCAGCCTTGCCATATGTAGTTGAGCATCCTGAATATTTCATGTTAGAAAATAATGGAAGACTTGTCATTAAGGAATGGCAGAAAAACACATATTTTACCTTAATAAGCTCTACTCCCTGAGAAAATGAAGAAAAAGAAGAAAAGCTAATATGAGGACATGACATGGGTGCAAATTTGAAGCAATTTCATATTCTTTCATGGATTAAACACAAAAGCATTTAAAGAGGATTATACTTTCCCTCATTTTGTGTTATATGTGCAATGTTACAAAGATGGATGTTTAAATTAAACACAATCAAAGTTCCTAATAATGAGGTGAACATATGTACAACTAATCTCAGGCTTCAGACTGCTCTGATATGCAAGGATATAAATAAAAGTGACAACTAAACTTTACTTAACTGGGGATCTTAAAAAGCTTAAACATTGCAAGCTCATTAGCAGAGGAAAATGTCAATATTAAATATTCTTTAAATCTCTGGAATTATATTCAACATATACGTCCAATTAAAATGTTTCCTCTGCAGCACAAAAAAGGTGAAGATGAGATCATGTTAAAAGCAAATGAAATATGGGAAAGGATTGGTTTTGATGTTATGCCTCGAACGACAACTTTTAAAAAAAGGAAATATCAGGCTGTTTTTTACATCTGAATATTAGATTAGGATCAATCTGTATAATTAATACTGACATTATGTACTTTAAATGGCAGCTGGAAGCAGCATCATCTGGCAACATCTGGCAAACATGTTCCAGAAAAAGCTCATTCCGCTACACTTCCAACATGCTGGTATGTCTAATCAATTGCAGCTAACTCGGCATATTCCCTGTCTGGTTATGAAAGTTATGCACCAATACCAGAGACCCTAAAACAACAAAAACCTGACTGAAATGTGCAGCAGCAACATGCAAAATCAAAGTATTTACTATAAGAGGAGTGAAAGCCATAACAATATAAACTCTGAACTCACTAGTCAACAGAATCATTTTGTATCCACTTGGCATGAATATTAAGATACAACATCACAAGGTAAGCAGGGTGATTTTAGCTTCAAATCGATTAACACATTTGAGTTTTATTCTACTTTTAGGACAAGCGATAATGAGATTGGGAAACAGATTTCCCTTCCTTTTTTTTTTTTTTTTTTTTGCCTTAGCCAGGTCTCCCTTGAAAGCAGGGCCAATCTCTAAGGAACTAACCTGCATATAATCAAATAAAAAGAAAATGAAAAAACACTATTAAAAAAAGAAAAGTAACAGTGTTGTGGTACGTTCACACACACACTCAGTGGGAATACTGTTGGCTACAATGAGCCTCTCCAGCTCAGTAATTGGAAAGATAGCTTGGAGCCTGTAAAGCTTACCTCTCACTGTGTTTGTGCTGTGGTTACTAAGCTAATTAGCGGTAAACAAGCAGCTAGTAACCACCTTTCTGATTCTCTTTTGTTTTTTTTGTGTCTCACATTAAAAAAACACAGCCTTTCTTCTATAGAACTCACGCATCAGTAACTGTTGAAAGCAAAGCTCCCCCCGTCGGCTCGTCACTAGAGTGATTTGAGTCCTTAAGTGGCGGTGACTCTTGGGTATTATTGTGAGCATGTGTGAGCGTTCGAGCCTTATGGCCTGACAGCGTATGGATTGAACCTTGCTCACTAAAGGCTGCTGTTAATTGAAAGAAATCCAGCGATGTTGAGAGCACTAAGTGTCTCTAATTTGCTCATCAACGACACTGAACGCACGGCTTTCATACCAAGTGTGATATAAGAGCAGCGTTTCTTCTTTCCTATGTCACGGTCTTTTGAAAGGATTAACCCTCATCGTGGTGGAGGTCTTGTGCCGAGAACTGCAGGTTTCTTGTTTCTCTAATGACCCTAATTAAAAAAGAGCTATAAGGTATTAAAGAAACATCTACAGGCATTACAGGACTGTAAAGTGCCTCACTTTTACAGCAGTAAAACAAACTATTGTTAATATTACTTTATTATTATTTTTATTTTTGATACTTTTCTACTGAGGTTTTACCTTCCTTTTTTCTCACCCATCTAGAGGCCAAGTGGTTTACTTTATATACTCATTTAATCTGCTTTCATGTTTTCTCCAAAGGAAATGAAATGTCAAAAACAGTTCATCACCTCTTCTTTAATTTTAATTTTAACCTATTTTTTTAACTGCAGTCTCATACCTTCAATTTTAAACAGTAGTAACAATAACAGAGAATCTTTTTCAACCTAATTTTTCCACTGTTTGCATTCAACTCACCCCAACCACTTTAACTGTTCATTACAACACTTATTTTTAACGGACATAAATTATGACTTACACTTTTTCAACCATTTCACTCAAACTAAGTACTTACAAATTGACACTTCATCTTCCTGCAGGGCTGATATTAAACTGTAACTTTCATGTTTACCACTGATCCAACTTCTTTTAATATTCCTACTTCAATTGCCACTTTAACTACAACCTGAATGGTTTTAGTATCAACAATTTTTCAGATGCTAATTTTCATAAGTGAGCACATTTAAATGTATGTTATTTGATCCTCTTATTTACATTTATACTGTTAAATGTGATGTTTTGACAGTCTATATAATTTACACACTTTCTAATACGCATTTGCACATGAAGATTATGACTTTTCTTATTTGCAAGGTAACAATACTGTAGTAAACAATTTCTTGGTAAAATATACATGTTTATACTTTGGATATTTTGATCTAATTTAGAAATAGATATCCTAGAAGCTTTTATACTGACATGTATGAACACGAAAGTATCTGACACCATGTTGCATTGAATGCTTTACGGGTGTCAAGACTCCTTTTGCTCACAAAATTAGCCAACACATTTATGTCAGCGTGCATATATGCTGCTTTTATCCTCCATCACCGCCTTGATTTCATTAGTGTTGAAAGACTTTGCAAACTTTTTCAAATGTGCGATATAAATAAAACTAATTTATGACAGTAACGTGATTCTACTTTCCTGTCTCCAGCCTCACAGTCTTAATATAACATATAAAGGAACAACACGAGGCCCACTCTGAATCACAACCACCTCATTTGCCAAGTGTATGAAATAGATAGCAAATTATCTCCAGGGGGGCCAAAGTGCAGACATTATATAAACTTGTGGCTTTTATAGGAGTACTGACACGTATGCGGGTACAGCAGGAAATTCTGTAATAAACTAGAAAAACTTCTGCATGTGCTTGCAAGGAAAAATGATTTGGGTCCTGACCTGAACATCTTTGTACAGATCTATGTTTAGCAGAAAATATGTTCACTGAAAAACATCTCAAAATAGCTCAAATTTCCTTCTCTGGGAAATATCTTTTTTTTGAGATGCACAACTGAGATCAGGAAATGCAGATGGCTTACTGAATGAATGTTCTCTTATCTCTGACCGTGAGGGCCAGAATAGTTCAGGTTTAGATATATTAAATTGATTGAATGAGGTTCTGATGGACCATGAAATCCAGCGATACAACCTCGCAAGATGCTGAGTCTGTATCCTTGACTCATTCACAGTTTTTTTTAATTCAACCTCCAGAAACACTCCATCTGAGGTAAAACCTGTCCTCTCTCCTTGACAAAAAGGTTTTCATTTGCTTCCGTTTTTTATTTGTTTTTTTACCCATCAAAAGTAAACATTTGTATTTCCGTCCCGCAGAGATGTCAGGGGGGATTTATGTGTTCCCCGTTTTGTGTCAGTGGCCTATTTAATGCTACAGTGCACACCCTTTACAACCTGAAATGAAAACGCGGTTCTTTATGTAGCCGGCCATGTTCACTGCCAATCAAACCGACAAGTGTACCAAATTTTAGATTCTCGGATAGTGCATCTCTGGAAATGTTTTTCCAGGCTTGCTATGAATCATGCTTCCGGTCTGTCATGAACTTAATCAGACCCACTAAAAAAAATAATATCAGAAAAGAAAATGTGATGCTTTTTTTTTTATTTATTTTGGCCTCACCTGTGTGGTAAAAGTAGCTGTGGGGACTGTGGTGCCACTTGGTGGACAAGTTTGCATGCATGTCCTGTTCCTGCTGTGCAGTTACTGTTGTCTTTGGCACATTATTTTTTCATTATTATCAGCAATCAACATGTACACAGAGTTTGAGTCCTTATTATTTAGCGTCCTGAGACAAAAGCAAATAGTTCTAACTCAAGGACATTTGCACAGACATGCAAACAAACCCTTTGCTTTGTAACACAGTTGTACTTTTAAGTATCTATATTTATTCCTTTTTTTCCCAGAATCCAAAATATTAATCCCTCATATCAAGTGTTTGGCTATTTGGGATCTTTTGGTATTTATTTGTCATCTCTACTTTCAGCCAGGGTTCTAAGCTGAAGAAACTTTCAGCAGTAATCTCTCTGATCTGTATTTTCAGGTTCTTGGAGTAAATCCTGTCAGGTGAAGGTGGGATTTAATGGAAACCATCCAAGATACATACATACAAGGTGGTTTGAGTGATTTTGATTGGGCCAGCACTTACAGGCCGTGATTCACCTACAGCTGAGACTATCCCCCTGTGGCTTATCTCTGTCCTGCACTATCTTTTTCAGGGAATTGAATTAAACATTTGATGGCGTCCCCCCCCCCCCCACAAAAAAAAGACGTTTAGGAGGATGACTGAGGAAAAATCTTTTCCATCACAGCTCTGCTTCTCTGCCTTAAGGCCATGAAGCCAAGACGGCAGAAGGAAATATTTCCTTGATGAAGGATGGAGATTTGTTAATGTGCCAAATCTATTGTGGAAAGGAAAAGTCCAGCGACCGGTTTGAGCTCGGTCCAATCAGCTCAAGACCAGGGCTTTAATTTATTCAGGCAACTCAAGAATCCCTCATAACTCTTTAAACATCCCCATTCCATCTTCTACTCTGAGTTATTTGTAGCTTTTTCATAATTAATACCATTTAGTAGAGGCTAACGGTAAGGAGTAATTATTTTAGAGAGCTAAGCATTGTCCCAAGCATTGCAGCCACATCACTCAGAAATGACTCAGAATAGTAATCTTGTATTGCTTCAGGTTGTGTCAAGAGTTGCAGAACACTGACATTTCCAAATATAGCACATTAACACTGCAAAATCATTTAAAAAAAGGTTATTAAGTGCAATTTAGGTGGAGAATGTGCACTCCAAGACTGAGCTGCTCCCAAACAAAGGAGCTATTTTAGAATAAGAGGTTTGAGTAAAAAAGGCACACAAAGGTCCACTAAGACAAGAAAAAAATATAAGTGACATTTAAAGGACAAGTAATTATTCTTGCCGATGAGACAACGGGACGGCATTCATGTTTTTACTTCTTCATTCAAAAGATAATGACTTAATTGAGCTGAAGTGCGTCAAACACCGAAATGACAGCACACTTACATTTACCTCACTCGAAAGTGACTCATGATTTTGGCGAGATTATGAAAAAAAAAGCTGCCTCTGGTCTGATAAAAACAACAAAAAATGGCTTCTCCCACCACAATAATAGGGCACAAGTGATAAAGATTTGTTTTTGAAATCACACAGCCTTGAGGGTTTAAGTTACAATGCTGAAAGTCTGGTTCTTTATCTTCCCCAGGTCTCAAAATAACTTCAGGTTAGGAGTCAGTGTAGTTATTTAACTAACTCTGACTACTTTGACCTCATAACCTTTAAAGAGTCGCACACAGACACTGCAACAGCCATGGAGAGGGGAGGACTTTTAAGGTTTTCAGGCTAGCTGACTAAGAAAGTGTGTAACAGATAAAAATAAGTTGAAATGCTCTCATGCCTTTAGCTTGACTATTTCATTATCTTATTTTGTAATATTAGAACCCATAATCTATAAAAATGCAGATATGTCACTTTTCATTTGGTTATTTTTCCCATTACACAGGTAAAGTAAAATTTGTTCCTAGAAAATCACTGTTTGTTTAGGTTTCTTGTAGTTATTAAAGAAAAGAAACCGAATCTTGATAATTCACAAATCTTTATTATATGTTTTCCTAGATGTCTGTCTTTCTACTGTTAGCATACATTAATGTATATTATTGTATATTAATGTATATTATTAGTTTATTAGTTTAATGTAGCTGAGGCTAGTTGTAGCTAGCTACAACTAGCCTCAGCTACATTAATTTTGCTGCTATTTAATTTTGCTGCTTTTGTGTAGAAAAGAGGGCACAGTAAGTGGAAAGACAGTTTCTAGTCTACAGAGCCAGAGGGAAGTTTTCTCAGTTTTGGTTGGTATTTTTCATTTATTCATTTATTTTGACATACAAAAAAAACATTTACACATTATATTGCCAGACACGATCATTTCTTTACAGTAAAAAAAAAGATGATAATTTTCTTTTGAATAATTTTCTATGTCTAAATATGTATCTAGCCTCTGTTGCCGCCTTGGAGAAACTTTTTGAGGAGATGATTATTTGAGGCCTTGAAAAAATCCACTGAAAACCTTTGGAGTGAAAAAACAGCCTCAAAAAATTTAGTTCACCTGTTGTATCTTTTCTGATCTGCTTCTATTATCAGCTCGCTAGAGAGGGCAACTCGCAGACTTGTCCGCATTGTACCGGCTCAGTTGTTCCTCTCACTTAAATGCACTCAATTTTAACCCAAGTAGAAGTGTGCCAACAAAAATTTAGATAGACCTTTCAATGATTCTGCTTTCGCGAATGGATAAGGGCACCTTAAGGCTGCCAAAGCCATTACGCCTCGATCATCAAGGACAACATGAAGAGCAGACTCAACTGTTGCATGACTCTCTGCTGAAGTTTAGAAATATTCAGTGAAGATGTCAGGGCTTTATTCCGAGCAAGGTGCTTATGGCAGATAAACAACTGACATGAAAGTATGGCTGAGAGTTTACATTTGTTTTTTCTGTCTCATTTTGTCAAACAGTGATCATCCTTCCATTCAATAAACACTCCCTCCTTTTCTCTCTTTTGTGAAAAACAGGACTCAAGCTCAGTTTAGAATCATTTTTAAATTAGTTTCCTTTTAAAAGTACCAGAGTTAGAACTTTATGTTAGAGGCTAAACAAATCTTGCATGTCTCAGGTCTGAAGACATTCAAAGCTCTACTTTAAGCCCTTCCAAACACAGACTACAGCAAAAGACTTTGTTAAAGTCCGACCAAATTTTACTCTTTTGCCGGCCTGCCAGTTATAAACTTCTGGGAAAATGTAGTATCTCTAAGGAGCCATTAGTCCGAGGCGAAACCTGCCAATACCACGACACAATTTCTCACCCAGGAAGTTTTAGGGAGTAATTCAGTGAAAGGTGTGAAGAGAAAAGCCGTTGCGAAGAAGAAGGGATGGAGTGTGTTCAAGGGAGAGACATGGACATAAAAATAAGGGATGCAGTTGAAAGTTGTTGTTGCTTTAGGTTGTTTTTGGTTTGTCCCAGTTGTAAATAGTGGCGGATGGACCACAGAGGCAGGAAAAGAGGGGGACTGTTTCTCGGAAATGACCTCTTGTTTTCGTTCTGTGATATTTTTTGAGTTTGGATGATGGTCCGGTCAGCGCGGCAGAGATGCCCACTGGGCGAGGTTGTTTTCTTGCCATGATATGACCCACAAACTGAGGCTAGCTGAAGCAAAAACGATCAGTGTGGAGAAAAGAATAAAACCATCCACTGTACATTCATGGAGGAAAGCTTTACAGTGAAGAGAACTGTAAAAGGGATCATGATATGATATTAACAATAGTAATTTACAATATTTTATATTGAAAATGGTGGAAGCTGACTGCTGGATGAACTACATAAATTGACTGTGACAGGAAGATACTTTATCTCCTCATTTCCTTTTTCTCTCTCTCCTTTCACAAATTTCTGCGATTATTATTAAACTGAGTCAATTTACAAAATGTATGTTATTGCAGACTATGGTATTGCTTTCTTTGGAGCACATACAAGGTCTTAACCTGTGCAAATGCACAAAACATAATTACATGAGCTTTTATCACAATTTCTCAATAGGATTCTATATTTATAAGCTGCACTAAAAACAAGAGCACTGTCCTTTAAAACCTACCCTCTGCTGTCACCTTGGTGTATTGTGACGGTGAAGCACTATAGCTATAGGCTTCAGTTTTTCTATGTGGTTTCAACCTCACGTCTGAAAAATGTGACCCTCTTTATAAAAAGTGTGTCTGCAGAAGAAAAATAAATTGGCACTGTCCTTTTACTGTATTTTTCTAAAGAACATTGCCATTAAGTACCCACACAACCACAACCACAATCACACACACACACACACACACACATACACACAAACAGTGAAGGACAAATAAATGTGGAAATCTAATTGTGAAACTCATAGAGTTGGAGCTCCCTCTAGGGGTCAGAGCAATTGCATTTGCAGCATGTCAGCTCAGTTGAAAATGAAATTCTGACCTAAGCAGCTTTGGTCTTTACAGCCCAATAAATATAAATTTTGAAATGTTGAATTACTGTTTCAAATAAATGTAGGATTAATATCTGGTTGTCAGTTGGGAATCAAAACTCCCAGTCAGGACATTTTAAATCAAAAAAGGTCAATAACATTTAACTGTCATAAACGATCAAGTCTGACACCATCATTTGCAACTCAGTACAGTTTAATGGTATGAAGCCTTGTGTGCAGCTTGCTGACATTGCAGTCCCACTTTCTTTCCACGACATCATAAATTACAGCATAAATATGCAGAATTATAATTTTGTACTGAATGCAGCTGAAGTAATGTGACCGAGCTTGTTAAAATATACTGTAGCTGTGCTTATATATGGATCTGTGTGGGTGGAGGGATAACGAATTTCTGGGCTTTGTAAGTGCACAGGAGGAGAGCTTACTGGTAATTTTAAGTGGGAGGGAGGGAGGCTTACTGGTGGGCGAGAAAGTAACCAGGTTTTATTTCACAGAAGTGGCAGAGCAGACATTGTAGAGCATCACATGGGTAAGTAGGATGTGCATGATGCTTATTTGTAGTCCTGCTATTGAGTTCAGACGTGTGAGTGTGTGTATACAGTATGTGTGTGTGCACAGAGCCTGTTCTGAGGTTTTTGTGTGTTTCTGGACGTGTGTGGGTGCGTGATTTGTCTATTCACATTCCTCTGGTAAAGACAGCGCAGCTCCGTCTTCCAGTTGCTTCAGTCTGGTCATCACTCTTCTTCCCATCTGGTTGAACTTGGACCTGCAGGTCGCCTCCTTCTGAAGCTCCCTCTGGTGCCTGTGACAGAGCAGTTTAACTTTACAGATGACAGAACTGAGGAACTGAAACTGGTTGAAAGGACTGTTTGGTAAACTAGAGCCCTCAAGGCATCCAAAATTAACATCCATTGTTAATTTAAGTGTTGAATAAAGTGCAGCACCAAAATTTTATCAAATTACTTCCCAATTTTCAGTTTCAAATTAAGGTTACTCTTAGCCACATAATGTATTAATATGTCAAAGTATAATCAAATATCTGTCTAAAGGGGTTGAAAACAAATTAAAAATACAAAATAAAATAAATTTCAATTACATTCTTCATTGCAATTTCACATTTATCTCTTCCACATAATCAAACTTTGTCTGCTTAAAAAGATTAACAAAAATGCAATCAGTTCCCAGAAATGATACTAAAACATGAAATGATATTAAAACTCACCACAAAAAATAAAACAAATAATTGCTTTGTTAACTGAAGTATTAGTTTAACAGTATCCCTGCCACATCTTACGTAAAATCATTTGACACTTCTCTCTGAAAGAGATGAAAATGTACAGAAAGATCCTTGAAAATGAAGGAATGAAAGGGAGGAAATGTAAATTGTATCACCATACAACAAACAAGTATGTAGTTGTTATATCAGAACAGATAAGCTTGATGACTTCATGTGATAAAAATGCATTGAAGATTACATAACATGAGTGAGAGCGTTTGTATACAGTTATGAGTCTTTTAAGCAGAGCTAATGATTAATGTTGAAGAGGCTGATCAAAGCCAGTTAGATATTTTTGTTCTATAGCCATAAAAAAGAAGCTCAATGTGTGTTTCAGCGTTCTTGGAGGTACACAATTTGTACATTCAGTAACTTCATGTTTGGTTTATACTGAGGACTTCCCCTCTTAAAACTAGAAGTACAACATGTTTACAACTCATCACAAGAAGCGCAGTCCGTCATGTGTGTGTGTTTATGTGGATATACTTAAACATTTCATTCTTCCTCTTGCATAAGAAGTGTCATCTTTGCATAAATAAGCATCCATTGTGCCTTAAAACTCGAAATGTTACCTCTTGCATCGCTTCTTTCTTTGTCTACATAACATACACATCAGGCCTGTGGACTTACATGGCTGTTGTTCCTCTGGTGATGTTGCCATTGGAGACAAGAGCTTCCCCAAACAAGAACTGTGCTCTTATCATCTCTGGTGTTAGTTGGACTCCTGAGCTTTCACACCTGCACACAGATTAACGAACACACACACACACACACACAGTCTGAGCATGAAAGCAACAAGCTGACATGAAGCCTGATAGAAAAAGCTCCCAACGAGATAATCAATAAATGTCAATGCTGTACTGTGTGTGCTTACGGTTGGTCCATTAGTGGTGCCGGACCATCGCGGAGGCCACTGAGAGGATGAGGAGGTGCTGTGAGTGGCAGAATATCTGTGCTGTAGTCCACAGACCTATAAAGGACACACACACTGCTTTTTCGCCTGAGGAGCCAGACCACACATTACCGAGTCGAGATAATGGTCACATATCTACTCCATCCTGCTTAGAAAAGACTGCCGCGGGTTGTTTGGTCTCTAAGTTTGAACAGGACTGATAAAATAACTCCAGAGTGAAAGTTGATACCACTTAGAGGCAGAATAGAATTTAAAACTAACAAACCACAGATTTGCTTTTGGAGGCAAACCTGACACACATGCATGCACAGCTTTTAACACACGTGAAGAAAAGAAGCAGTCACAAATGATGGTGTCATTAAAAGATCATCATCTACGTTTTTTCCTACATCTCTCCAAAGTCTTTAGCTACTAGCTGACTTCAATTGTGTGATTTATTACTACAATAACAATTTGAGGCTGTCAAACAATATATTAAGCATGATAGCTAATCCTTTATAAACATACGTAAGACTTTGTTTTATTGCATACATGCTGAAACATGTTCTGGTCAGTAAAACAATGACCACTGACCATGGAGCTCTGCAAAGAAAGGGAAAGCTGCAGAATCGCACAGCAATTCAGGGTCCTCCAGCTCTGGGAGAGTCACAAATTTTTATGCCATAATCAGTCCGAACTGAACTGTTTCTCATTAAATACAAAATTTTTGTTCAATCAAACTCTTATATAATGAATTTCAATTGCAATTATGAGTCTGTAAGTTCACAGTAATATGTCTGTAAGATAAGTAGCCTTTCTGTTGCCTTGTAGCAACAACAGAGTCATTTCTAATCATTCACACATGCTGCTTAAGCCAAACACACACTTTTGCTGTCAAGTTCATTCCTAGCTTCTACTGCAGCCACCTGACATACTGTTAATGATAGTGTTTGTGTTTGTAACACAACCTAAGACAATGTGATAGTAACCAGTGAGGCGGTGATGGAAATTTAATATGACTGAGCAGCGAGGCTGGAGGTTATTATTTCTCTCGTGAAAATAAAAGAATACTACAGCTATCCTGCATATCAGTGCTGACAGGCATAAAGAGGAGACTGTGCCTCGCCAGGCATCTGATTATGTAACATGGAGAAGGTGAGGAGCAATGAGAAGTAGACAGAAAGGTGAGGGGAGAGAGAGAGAGAGAGAGAGAGAGAGAGCTGTGACAGAATAAGATTCAAACCCACGCAGTAATAAGTACGTCATGCGAACAGTGGTTTTTCAAATTATTTGGACATGTTGTCAAAGAATAAGAAACCATTTCAGATCCCACAGGGTCTTTTGTTTCATCAGCCCTGCAACTTCAAAATTCCATCTTGCAAACAAATGCCATTGTATTTTAGAATATTTTTTCAGAAACATGATGAGAAACAGTGTTTTGCACACCTGAGGAGGATTTGTTGTGACAGGGTGTATAGAGGAGCATACAGCGCACCACATGGGACTCATGCTGCGTTAACTAATACAAGACATCAAAATATCATAATTTATTCACTGTCCATTTAGGCTAAAAACTGAATAAATCATATCACAGTGTTAAGTGCAGACAGTGTGCAGGCCTCTTCACCTCCATGTGACCTAGATTCCACACAGAAAGTATTTTACTTGAGGTATGTATTAAGTATGTTTTGTATGCTTTAAATGAGTGAAACAAAATGAGAATAAAGCCGATCAATCCAGTAATATCAAAGCAAAGCAATAAAACTGCCGAAATGTGGTTATTTGCATTGCAATCAAAATATGTCTTTTTGTCCGTGTCTTGACATAATCAGAGGCTCTAAAAACTCGAGGGGAGGAAAATAATCTCAATGCTCACTATTTATTTTAGATATGCAACTTTAGGGGCTATTTTACTAATGTGCAAGTGATGAATCCAAGAAAAAAAAAAACCATATAAATCTCCACATCTTTATCAAATCCTAATAAGATCTAAATACAAGTCGCGTATTTTACAAAAACTAAATAAATCAGAACCTCTAAGTGCAAAATTCTGTACAACCGAGTAGAAAACTTGACATCATGCAACCTGGCAGGTGCTGGGTGTCGTGTGGAGGTTTCCTGTTACACATTTATGTCAGAAGACTGAGAGAAGTCATGTTTCTGTAAGAGTGTGTGCCAGATGATGAATGGAATCTGAAGCTATTAAATACTCATGCTGGGTCTTGGCCATTTGACAGGAGCACAGAGAGGAAAAATATCTCCTCCAAGAGACCAGCTGTTAATTTAGTAATATTAGCCTGCTTCTTATGAACCTTTCTAATAAAACCAACACGTCAGGAACCTCAGCAGATCTACATGGAGAGTAGCTTCAGATCAAGGATGTGTTTGAAAAAAACTAAAACACTAAATTAGGTACAATATGTAATTTCTCAAGGTTTCTCAATCAACAGCATGAACACAAAAGATGTAATTTGATGACGCTGTAAAATGCTGTAGGATCATGGGGTCTGTTTATTTTATTGTTAAACAGCCACCATGCAGATGAAAATCTATTTGACTGACTCAGGCAAAAGCGTTCACAGACTAGGTAATGTATTAAAATTTTATTTTCACTATGTTCAGTCATGTTTGCCAACTTCCTCAATGACTTTCTGACTGGTGTTACCCCAGGTTAAGTTAGCAACAGGTGACAAAATGGAAGGCAATGTAACCTTAACAAAAATTAGGGATTTCTCTGAGTTTGAACATTGCTGGAAACATTTGCAATGATTTAAGTTGACAATTCAACAAATTTAATCACATTATAATGATAAACACTGACATACTGTGCGTTTAAGAACTTGTCAGGGAATGATTGTCAATTGTTGATTTTACTCATGAAAAAGCTGTAATAAAGTAATTAGGCATCTTGCCACTGCAGGGTCATAGGTTCAAATTTTTCCACGGACTGAAAAGATATGGATAGCGAAAGTAAACAAAAGTCACTTTCAGCTCTGTAAACAACTAGTGTAAATATGTACTAGTGCTTTTTGATCCCACGTTGGTGGAGCATGGGAAGTTGGGAACCTCTGAGTGAGTGTACCGTCTCTTTTAACTTCTGGGTGGCTGCTGTCAATATGGAGGCTTTCTTTGTGCCTTGTTCAGTGATTTAGAGCTTGATTCTGCGCCCAGTGATAAAGTTCAGTTCTGACCTACCTGCGCATGTGACAGTCACTGGTCAGAGCTCGCTGTTTGGACACATAGTCGGAGGTGATCGGATCAAAATTCCTCCATGTCATGAGGCCTGGGATCACCTCCTGCAGTTGGTGAAGAAAAAAAGATGCCACATCTGCATCAGTTCAATCAGATATTACAGGAAGGAAGAGCTCATATTTCAAATGTGTCTGATTTGATCAACTGAACCTTCAGTTTAGAAACACAATACCTGTATAATCAGGATAAATGTGATTCTACAAAAACTTGCCTCAAGGATAAGACTGCAAATCTGAGAAGAAATTACCTTGCGGTCCAGGAACTTCCTCTGAGTGTGTGTCCTGATTCCACACATGTTGCCCTCAGGAACTGAATACCTGCACAAGGAAAAGCATTTTCTCACTGGCTTTGGTCATGGAACAGTCAGGTCTATAGCTGGGCAGTATATGACCACAAACATTGATTTATGTACTAAAGTGTTGTTGTTACCGGGGAAGAGGGCAGAGGTGGAACTCCAGGTCGCTCTCCAGGTATTTAGGGGTCGGTTTGTAAGTCTGCAGGCCTGGAGCCGGGTTCTGAAGCATATGTGGAGATAAACACAGGAAAAAAAGTGGTTTGAATATACTGCAGTGCTGATATGCATAATGTATCCTGTGCAGTGAAACAGCCTTACAAAGATCCTGAGTGGGTTTGCTGGAAAAGGTCTGAGAAGAGCTTCAGGGGCGCTGAAGGTGAGACCGGCAGCCTCTTTTTCCTCCACATCCTCCTCTTCATTTTCATGCTGCTCAATCTCCTGCGCTCCTGTGGAAGATTGGTCTCCGACCTCATTGAGCACTAGTTCATCCTAAAAAGTGACGATAATGCAGTGAGAGAAATGTTAAAAAGCACTGACAGGACAAAAGTCAGGTAGATCAGAGTGGATAAGCAAAGACATAAAGTATAAACAGATGATGTGTGATGAGTGAATAACTGGCTCTAATATAAAGGACTAATCTGTATGTTTAAGTATGTTTTAGTCCAGTTGCTGCATCCTTACCGGTGCTCTAGTGCGCAGTGGTCTGGCCAGTGTAGCAGGGACATAAGAGTTATAAGCCTCCCAGGCCGACACAGGCTGGTAACCCATAAGTTTATAGTGCTGAGGAACCTGGAGAGAATAAACCAAACCAACAAATAAGATGGTTTTAATAGTAAAAGAACAGAGCAACAAAGAAACAGTTTATGGGCTGATTTATGGATTGTGTTCATAGAGATAAAGGTGCTGACAGAGCTCCTTTACTTCAATTTTGTTTTAAGGGAACAGCATGTAGTCGATAACTCCAGCAAAGTTTTTATTTTATATTAAAGTAACAAGGCTTGTTCTTAATAATGTAGTGATGAATTAAATGAGTATCATTTCATAAATAATACAAACTAAAGTATCGTTTTTTGCATTTCTTTCTTGCTACAAATTGCTAAAAATAAAAGAAACTCAACTCTGCCAAAATAAATCAAATTTTATTGTATTCAAAGCAGAGAAAAACATAAGGTTCACACTAAAACACAAGACACAAAAGTCTCTCACATAAAACAGCACATTAGCACATGTATGCAAACATCTCACTGGTCTGTTTCATGGTTCAAAACTCTCCCAAACTGTACAAAACTTTCACATGATCTGTTTTTGCTTTTCTTACTTTGTGTTGGCCTCCTCCAAACTTCCTTTGTTTAAGTTTCCCTCCATTCAGCTCACAGGTGTGTCTGATTCACATTGCCCCTCCCCCTTCCCCTTCCATTTCCTGTCCAGGTGGAAAAGGGCTATTCCCTACATTTTTCTTTTCCACCTCACTGCTACAAGTGAAGCTGCTAACAACTCATTAAGAGCCGAAACAAGGCAATGAGCTTCAACTAACACTTTTTTTAAAGAGTCACAAGATGCCAAAAAAATGTGAACACTGGTTTAAATTTTAACAATGTTCTGTATTTTATAGGCTTATCATGAGTGTGTGTTAAATCTTTAACAACTATTAAAATGCAGCTTTCAAATAAATGCAGTTAAGTAAAAAGTGCAATATTTCAGCCGTGGAGAAAAGAAGTATAAGGTGACAAAAAATACATATACAAAGTTAAAAGACAAAGAGCATCAACATTTAAGTGAAGCATGAAGTTTGTGTTCTTTGTAACTCTCCACAGCTGCTGCTGGGTACAACTCTGTCTAAGTCTGACGTGCAGATGACCAGGTGCTGCAGTAAAAACCTACCTGCAGCTTGAAGAAAGGAATATGTGCTGTCACAGTCACATCAATAGGATCCACAGGCATTGGGACCAAATAACTGGCAGCCTAGACATATCAAGAAGACAGATGGCATTATTTGTTCAATTGAACACTGGCACCTTTTTTTCTGCAGGGAATCACGAAAATTAAAGATTCAATCAAAGTGCAAGAAACTGAGGCACCAGTATTGACTCTACAGCTCGATCAAAGATGCCTTTTGAGGAAAAAATTATGACTGAAAACTGTTCCATGTGCAAGACGATAGCTAATATTTAGGTTGTTTTCATTTTAAAAGGCTTTAAAAAGAAAAACTGATGAGCAAAGAAGTGTTTTCGCTGTATTGTTGATCATTTCTGATTGCATCAAACAAAAAAGCATGCAATGTGCGGAGAGGATGTAATTTTTACACTTTTGTGTCACCATGTATGCAAAACACTCACCAGCAGATCATCTTCATCAGAGAAAATGGGGAAAGCAGATGGAAAGACTCTGTCCGGCGAGATCTTAAGATCACATGTTGGCTCTTCTTCAGCTGAGAAAGTGAGACCATTAATTCAAGAAAACGTCCATTTCTATATTTCATTATTTGTTGGGGTCAGTGAGAAATGTATGACTAACCGAACCACAAATAGCCCGTCCCTGAGGCATGCATGTATATTCTAAGAATCTCATAATACTTGAGGGGATATGATTTAAATTTTTCCCTTCAGGAATAAATTCAACTAAGCATGATTTACTGACATGGCACAATGAGATTACTTCTGAATAAAAAGATCACAGGATAATCAGAACCTTCCTTTGCCGAGGGCCTGCTCCTCATACTATCTGCCACTTCCTTCAAACGGGTCAGTCTGAGGTTCATGCGACATCGGATAACTACCTGGAAAAGAGAGACGAGTGCAGGATATAATTGCATTAAGTCAGTGGACATCCGCCTCTTCTAATTTCATTTACTATAACTGTACTGCACAGCTTTTGCTTGAGCCTTTCCTTCATTTACTGATTCATATTGTATAATTTAATAGTGCTTGCATTTTCCTATTGTATTGTTTGATGTAACTGCATCTCACATCATCAAATCCAAGACCCGCTAATATGTAATGTTACTGGTTGAGGACATAGGACATAAGGACATAGCTGTAAAAAAAAAAACAACAACTTTTATTTAGATTTTTTTGTCAAATAGCCATTAAAATTGAATGTTATGACTAAATAAACACAGTTATAGTGACTTTCTGTTATGCAAAAATAAAATTCTAAGAGTTTATTTTATTTCCTGCTCGTAAAAGAGCTGCATGCTCTGTTGCGAAGCGAGGTGAGATTTATCAGCGTTCATAGGGATGCACAAACCAAGAAGATCGACTGTAAAGAATATTATACATTTAGTGTGTAAAAGTTCCACATGGCTGAACTAAAGGGACGGGGCCGCAGGGACACTGGCCCTCCCCTGAGGGAAAATGGAAGTATGTGTGATGTATGTATTTGTGCGTCTAAGAAAATGCTCATGCATGTGTGCAATGGCACATGTACATCAGTACACTTATGTATGTACCTTGCGTGCTGCCTGCTGGAACAGTGTGAGGGCTCTGCGTCTCAGCTCCCAGTGAAAACTGGAGTAGAACTGGAAGGACGGGGCTCCCTCGTGGGCCTAGGAGAGGTTAGAGAGATTTTTATAGCTGACTTTCACATGCTCATTTGGCATTGTTACATTGAGTGCATATGAAAAGGACCATAAATGTGGAATTTCATGAGGTCTCAGCCTGGAGTGTTTAAATGGCAAAAGATAGTAGGACAGTTAAAGTGAATGTCAGATGGAATTAAATAGCATGAGTGGCTTTAAGCAACACGATTAATTTGACTTACAGCAAGGTTTTTTAGAGATCTCTCGCTGGAAAATGGATTATGCAGGAGGGTTATGACTTGGTGGACTTTTCTCACCACATATCCACAGTTAAACTATGGATCTATTAAGCGTTT
>JAQNCA010000021.1:10899498-10923582 GCA_029783725.1 Acanthurus tractus
ATGCTGTAGTTTTGCAGCTGAGATGTGTTATTTTAAGATTTCATGGGGAGAAATATTGAAGGTAACACATAACAAAAGAAGGGTGGGTTTAGTAGCTGTTTGTCACTCCTTTTGTGTAAGAGCAGTCAATGCCTACTATTTTACTTAAAGCCACTATAACTGCCTCATATGTAGCAACAGGCAAGTCAACCAAATATCAGCTGAGTACAGCAGTTATTCAAAAACAACAACTCACACAAACAGAGGAGTTGTGAGTTGAACACACCACAGCAGAGGTTACCTGTCCTGCCTCAAGAAGCACTCGTCTGGAGGAAAGTTTAGGTTGTCTGGAAGCGAAGTCTTCCTTTTGCCTCACATCTCCCCTTTTTACCTACAACAGATTCAGTTAGTATGGCACAACGCAGGTTTGAATGGTAAATCTGCAAGACACAGTGGTGTTTTTAGCTAAATGCTAAAATTAGCTTTTTAACACGCTTACAAAGATAATGCCATCCTGCTGATGTTTAGCAATTTCATCCTTAGTTTGGCATGTTAGCATGCCAACATTTTCTAATATGCATGTTACAGGTTTTTGATCATAAACCAAAGAAACTCACAAAATCAGAAATGTTAGAATTTATCCACATATTATCAATCCATCAAATAGTTGAAATTCAATCAACACAAAAGAGGATTGACTCAAAGGCTTCAGCATGTGACAACAACTGTGACACACGACTGTTTCAAGTTTTACAGGAAGTTCACCATCAAATGAGAGGTAACTTCTGCCACAATAACCTTATTATAGTCTTGCTTCCTTTTTGTCATAAAGGCTGTTACATAACTACATTCCTTCCACGGCCACAGCATTTTATAATGTGTCATATAGTTAGAGTTAGAAAGTAATCTGCTAGAAAATGTTCCAGCACAGAGGGAGATTGGTATGAAGCAGAAAAGCAAAAGTAGACCTATTGTTTCTTTTTTCAAAAACCCTTCAGAGTTTTTGGCAATGACAGATGGTGCAAGGCCAAGGAAGAAAAAATACTTCAGCATGTTTATCCTTTATAATAGGGATGCCTTGAAATCCTTTGGCTGAAAAGGCAAAATTCTCTTTAAACAAGAAGAAATAAACTGTTTTATTTTTGAAACAACAGCAACTATGACTACCAGTGTTGTGGATGAAGGTTTCATTTATTTGTATGTAGGGAGGTACATTATTTGACCGTGACGCTATGGTTTTGACGTAAAAACTCCTCATTCCACTCCCAATTTCTTTCATAGGAACTGGATTATGATTAAATAACAGTCTAGTTGATAGAAAGACAATGTGGAAAAGCAGTTAACTAACACTGTGATGCAAACAGAGGACAGTAGTTTATCTGTAGCATCATTCAAGTTCCAATATGCAGTAAAAACTTCCAGAAAAGAACTGTAGAAGAAGAAAAGAGCTCCATCTGTCATTAAAACTAAACAGGTTCTATAAAATATCAAAGTGTGGTGATATGAGGCTATAAATGAGGAATGTATGGAGGAGGAGGCATGTCTCATTTATAAACAGTGCAGGTGGAGCGGAGGTGGGGAAGGAAGTGCTGTTGAGTGTCTGCGAGGGTTCTGTGAACTATTCCAATAACTCGTCGTCAGGAACCAGTCTCACATACACACAAACAAAATCATATTTCAAGACTGATGGTACTTTGGCTGACTCTGTGCATTTCCTCAGCAACTCTCAATAAAATTAATCAGAGAGGGAGCATGTTTTTTTTTTTTACAAGGATGAAAATGTACACAAGTCACAGAGTGAATCTAATAATACTACAACTGCAACAGGATATGACATTGGCATGTGCGTATTGTGAAGCATAAAAGTAATTAGCTGCTGACACATCGTAAACGCCATGTGGACCAAAATAAGATAATAAATTCAAATGCCGTACATCAAAAGGTCTTACGTTATAAAGCCAGAAAAATCTGTTGTACTACAAACAATAATGAGACCAATCAAGATTGAACTCGAGCAGATTACCTTGCACATAAGATATAATACTTTTCAACCAATATTCAGTTCTACCGTGACTGTCCTGATGTGATTTTGTTACTTTCAACTGCATTTGATTCTTAATGTAGACCATAAATGACTACAAGAAACAGTTAAACTTGAAAAGGGTCAGCCATTGGAGGTGTAACAATGGCCAAACACAAACCACTACTGGCAATAAATGTGCTTAAAAACCCTTTTATTGCATCATTTGCATCAAAAATGACACCCCCTCTTTGAGTAATTGCTCACTCAAATCTGAACATGTGGACAAAAAAACAGATTCAGTGTGGCTGACACTTTGCCAGGACATCATTGTGTTTGATGTTTATCACCTTCAGGAATTTGCTCAGAAATCATGAAAGAAGATGTTCGTTTTATAACATGCTTGAGAATCCTCAAATATCCAGAGATGTTGTCTGTCTCTGTGGTAACACTGCAAACACGGACTGCTAAAAGCTAATTTGGCATACTTTCAATGGTGGTAGTTTGTCATAATGTAAACAAATGGGGGTTAGGGGTTGTTGAGGGGCCAAAGTTGTCTTAATTTTGGGGCCCATGGCGTCAGACTTTCAAAATTCCTGCCCTGCATTAAACTACTGGGAACAAAAAGTTTACTCTCTGAATATCAAAGAGGACACTGAATCTATACGTCAACACTGCGTGAAAAAAACTTACCATGTATTCATGTAGAGCAATCTCTCTCTCCTCAGCTACCTGCCTCCTGGCATGTTCTGACATGGGGTCCTTACCGAGATGAACTTGCCTGAATGAATGAATGTTTTTAGTTTTACTTTGGTCATCATTTTAAAAAAACAAGCAATAAACTGAAAAAACGGTTTAATGTAATTAAATGTAATTTGTTCCATGGTTTGAATTTCCGTTTTTTATTCAAGTGCATGTATTTCTATTTCATTGCAGAAATCAGAACAATAAAAAACTGACAAAATATGCTTTATTCTTTTACTGGACTTCTCATTTAAAAAAGGCATACTTCTTTCACAAGGATATCTTAAACTTTGGGCAAAATCCTAAAAATTCTCTCTTACATTTTTATGTCACGGATAAATTATATTTAGTTTGTTTAATTGAATTAAAAACAACAGTTCGTCTGTATTTTACATGTGTATTCTTCCAGAAACTGGATCGAGTAATTACATATAAATTATCAAAAAAAAGTATTATTAGATTGTCCTTTTTTTTTCTTCTTATTTGCTTTTAATTGGATTTTCAACATTAGCTAGTGCACAAGGAAAAACAAATGTTATACTCTTGTAATAATAACTTGATCATTTTAGCTTTGACTTACCATCTGAGATGGTTGCTTTGCTCTTCCTTCATGTTTTGTTGCACCTTTTTTATGAAAAAGGCCTCCTTCATCTGCCTGTTCTGCAGACCAACCATACTGCCACAGGATATGGCTACGGGGAATACCAGGAAATAATATCAGACATTACTTTATCGCATGTGATCTCTAAGTTGAATTTGCTTCATAGCAACAAGTCGATAAATACACTGTGCAAAAGAAGAAGCAACAGGTTTGATGAGGTCATATTATTCACAAAAACCACCTAACTACGAACAGATAAACATCACTGTGTGGCATCTACCTTCCCTCAGGTCTTTAGAGGTCAGTTTATTGGTGTCTTTTATCAGCATCTTTGCGACTCCTGCAGGGGTTGAGACATCTATCGCAGGCTTTAGTCCAGGCTTAACACAAGCTGGGTCTCTCAGTGTCTAATGGGGGGGTAAAGATATACAGAAACAGCAGGGAATGACAGATAACAGATCATCAGCATTAATAATCAAAGTGTCGTTGTAATGTCAAAAATTGATGGTTTTGCTCAAACAAAAGGCAAAATGTGGAACGCAGACTAAAAATGTTACAAAATGCTATAGTTTTCTGACTGGGGATGGAAAAAAGCTGCATATCATTAAAAAAAACTTTAAAAAGAAAATTATGTTCTTTCTTCTCTCCTCTGCTTCGTCAAGAATGAAAATGAACTAATTGTGGTAACAGACTAATGAGCATATCTTACTTTGTACTTATATAAGGACCTTTACATTTTTCATGAAGGAGCAAAAAAGCCCCCAAAACCTACTTTCAGCATAAGAATGAATTCATTAACTCCTTTGTGAAGCATCCAATGACTAATATTTTACTGCATTTCATTCTACATATGAGTAAATAACAGAAAATCTAGAACCCAAACACTACCTTGGATTTGTCAGCCTCTTTGGTTGACTTGTATTTGGTTTTATTTCGAGGACGGACGTGTGTGGCAGGTGAAGGTCTTTTGTTCTGTTCTGCAGGCACTGCAACTGATCCAGGATCAAACTTTATTCCCAGCTCACTATCATGCAGAAAAAAAAAGTAAATAAAAGTGCCCATAATGGAGTAAATATTGTTTTAATTATGACAGAACTTTGCATGTGAGTAAGAGCCGTTAAGAGTCTTCAGTATAAAACTGTAGCAACAGCAGCTGATATTTCTGTAGCATTTTTTTAGGTTGCAAAGTCAATAACTGTGATAAAACAGCATCACACGCCAAGGCCTTAAATAGCCACAGAGTTAAATCAACACTTCCTTAACACAGTGTCAACAGGAGTGTCACACTAGAAGAGTCATAGATATTTACAAGGTGTATTTAAGGATTTATTGCAAGCCTATCGCATTAGATTACACTGGATTGATTAGATTGATGGAAATTTCAACACGTAATAAAGTCATTCCAGATATTAAAATGATCAACATCTGTTTACTTTAAGAACAGCCTATCTCTCTATTTCACTCAGCAACAAGCCTGTGTTTTCGGTACTGGTCAAAGCTGGAAAAACATTGGCTCAGGCGTATATTTCTTAATCTTTCACCAACGTATCTCATCTTTTATTTGGTTCCACTGCAGGGAACAGCAAACAGAGGGGGAATGTTTTATGTACTAAACATCCATCGGGAGGCATGTCCGTCTTGATATCATTGCACCAGCTACCGAGCTATTTTCATGAATTATTAACTTTCGGCCGAGATAACACCAAGACAGTGCAGCGGATGGAGCTACTGGCTGTGTGATGGATAGTAACCTCTTTCTCATGGGAACAGAATTAAACATGGAGTTTTGTACTGACTGAAAAAACAAATGGGAACTTCTGATCAGCGCAAAAGTTTGTTCTTTTCTTCTCGAGTTCGATGCATGTGTTCACCCTCAAATGAACCAAATCTGCAGTGAGTCTGCACATGAATCCTGAGAGCTGTTATTGTTATTGGACAGCAAGAAAAAGTATTCTTGGAAAATCACTCAGTAAAGCACGAGTGGACCGAATAGTTTACATGTTTCACTTCAGGGTCCAGCCTGAAATATTTTCACACTATTATATAAAACTTTGTATTATGATTTACTGTCACACAAGAACCGGACTTTGTACAGAACGTCAATAAAACTAAGACAAAGGGGGTGTTAACTTCTGGATTGAACAAAAGTAGCAGTCTGAGAATCTGATAGTGACATAAGATTTAAAAGCAAGTCAAGGTGTTTTAAGAAATCATTCCTGCTGGTTCTGGTCAGCTGATACTGTGTCTGTGGCGATGCTGGTATCTGTGCCATCTTAATGCCAATGGTAAATGTAATAGAAGACATAAAAATCTTGATATTTTACAAAGCTGGTAGGAGAATATTTTAACACAAAGTCACATTGTCTTTTTAGCTCAGTGTTTAGTATTCAACAATCAGCTGCTCTGTTTACCTGAGGGCTAGGTGAGGGGCAGAGGTCCCAGTGATGGTGCAGATGTAGGGTTTGGTGTTGAACTGTGAGATGATCAATTGGATGGTGACCTGAGCAGTCTCATATTGGAAAGGAGAAAAGGTTACAATGATCCTTTCTTCGTCATTGGCTGGTATCACACCTGGAAGAACAAAAAAAATATGGCTTGAGGGCATTGATTCCTCATCAGGAGTACTTGAGCATCACAGAGAACTTCTACAGAAGATATCAACTAGTTTAATGCATTCGTCACAATCCCACCAAACTAAGACAGTTGTAACAAGCGAATGCACATGTTGCCAATAGGGATGCAAAGAAACCAGTCCGAAAGGGTTAGAATATGTAAATTGTGATATCAAAGTTCAAACAGTTAGCTGATTAGCATATGAAATGAGTCGCATTGAAGTACTGGATAAACTGCTGAAATAGATTGCTAAAGTAATTACAATAATTGCCTAAAATAATTAGCTATGGGTACTGGATACATTTTCAAAATGGTTTGCTTAATAAACTGTAATGAATAAATAAAGCACAAGTGCAATCTTGACTAAAAACAACTTCAAAATGACTAATTGGCTAAAAAGCTGTATCATAAAATCCTCTAAAAATTAGCTGTGAGACCGAATAGTTTTAGGTTGCGGGCTGTAAATGTCGGACATAATATTTGTGAATGTAAAGGGAAAAAAAGACAAGAATAAAAGATGGTTTCCAAACAACAAACTTATTTGTGTCTCTTCCTCTCATTCCAGGTGTGCAAAGAGCGTAAACTGCTGCTTTAATTCAAATCTTAAGTGCTGCCATGTCTTATGATGCTTCCCAGACCGTGAATACTGCCTGGTGTCAGTGCGTGGAAACTAGACGCATCCTTCAAGTTCTGTTGAGACTTGTTTAATACACAACACATACCAGTCCAAGCTTTTGAGAGAACACAGCCCTCGCAATGGGTTATATTTTTTATCTAGCAGGCTACAAGAGAATTATCAATAGAAAACAACTTTTTTTTATCCACAATACCTCAAAGATTAACTCTGTAACATACTACAGCTAAGCAAATAGAAAAAAAATGCAGAATGTCAAGAATCTACCACAAAATGTGCTGTAGAAATCATTTGCATTGCAATAAAAAAGAAAGTTGCATTTTTAGCTCATGGCTTTTATGATGTGATTTCACTCACTCATACCTGTAAGTGGGTGGATGGAGAAGGCCTCGTGGGGCTGAATTACATGCACCTGAAACTCAAAGTCAATGGGGCAGCTGCATCTCAGAGGAATAGCATGGCAAACACTAGAGACAGGTGGAAAAAAAAAAGTAAGGATGAGATTTTTTTTTTTTTATGATTTGACACCAACGGGTGAAAGGAAGCATGGCTGGTTGTATGGAAGAATACAAAGAGACAGGCAAGCCCTCAGGCAGAGAGGAGGTCAGAAAACAGTCCACACACACATGCTGTGTGGTATACACACACACCTTTGTCCAAGTGGTACGGCTGACAGGTCGATGTGAGGAGGGATGTGCAGGTCATCGATGACAGGGTAAGCATGAACTGGAATTAATAGGTTCTCTTCCCCCTTAAAAGGGTGTAGTTGGGTTGAATGAACAAGACAGAGAGAAAACATGAGAGAAGAGATATGGAGGGGTAAAAGAGAATAATAGAGATAAGAGAGGTCTCAAAGTAAACACGGGAATGTATCATCACAAGAGATAAGCTAAAGCAAATGGGAATTGTTCCCCTTGGCTGTCTGACTGTTTGTTGGACTGTATGAGACTGTATGCTACATTAGCTTGCTTCAGTAGGTGGTCGTGTCTCTCTGATGATTGCTAATGTCAATTTAAAGTCCTGTAGTTTACACTTAATGCCTGAAGTCTAAAGATGTGCATGTAAAACGAACTGTATTAGCAGCCGCAGCTGAGTCCAACAAGCCAAACAGCAGCACAGCGATGGCAGTGGCGGCGTACGGACGGTTGGATCCTAACCTTGCAGTGAACCCGAATGCAGTCATAGAAGTAACGCCACTCGTCAGGACAGAATCTGACCTTCAGCGTGTAGGCGAGGCCAGGGATGAGTCGATACTTGAGAGAAAACAGATGGAGCAGGTTAAATCTTCAGAATCAACACTGATTGCACTAATGGTAAAGTGGAGTCATAATATTATATTCAGGTCAGCAATTTGTAATGACAGAAAAATACCTTTTTGGTATAAGATGTTTGGAAGTACTTGGTTTGGGTGGGAATGATATGAATATTCATCACCTCAGATGAGATGTTGATTACTTTCTGAGGGAGAGGAAGAGGAGAGAAAAGAATAATTCATTTCCATCCAATCATGTGCACTTGAGAGAACCATTTCCATATTCTAGATGCTTACATCCAGTCTAAAGTGCTTCATCACGCAAGTAGGGGGTAAAATGAGTTCACATTCAATTAAATCAAATTTAACCCCAATGGAGATGGGAGGATTTCATGATGGGATAGAATATTTAAAATTATTTTCACACTTTACTTCAGTGTTTTTAAATATAAGCTTTCAGTCAGTGCCTAAAGTTTACTGAGGTCTGGATGGCCTTTAAACAAGATATCTAGAGAATGTAAACGCATGTGCAGCACTGGATTTGAGATTTCACCTCTGCTTCACCACTTTTCCAAGCACTGACGGTAAAAACTGTTCTTGCTACCACAAAACCCAACAAAAGGTCTTGGCCTTAAACCCAAAGTCCACTTTCTGCTAAAAGCCTCAGTGACAAAAATATTAGTTTGAAAAAGGCTTACTTTTAAGAGACCAAGGACCATCAGAACTCAATCTGCACAAAGCCTTAGCTTGTCTAAAAAGGAAACAACTAAGTTCAATAGTCTATGTCTAATTTTTATTCAGACATTCAAATCAAAATGACACAGATAATGATGGAAATTTTCAAACATGTCACTTTCTTTCTGTATATCATGTGAAAGTCTGTGCAACCTCTAACCTCAGTCAGCACAATAACCAGCAAATGAATGTGATAAACCCCCCTGGTTCACGGATAACTATCACTCTTTATCTTCAGAAAGAAACAAGTGACCCATGCCTTCCTTCAGAAGAACAGCAGGTGAGTCATCATGCAACAGAAAGCACTCTTCTGCTTGCCAATGTTTTAAGAGGAGACTGAAGACAGCTGGACTTGTGTAGACAGTATTATGGCCACCCAGCTTTATTATGCAGAACATTTTGAGTTTGCACCTGTTGTTTGGTCTTTACTTTTCTAATTTACTTGTATTTCTGACCATTCACTTGTGACTATACAGGAAGGACAGAAAAAGCTTACAAATATTGATTTTTTTTTCAAAAGCACAATCAATAAAAAAATCTATCCAATGTAGCCTGTGAATGGGAAAATGAAAAAAATAACAGTAGAAACTCCAGCATTAAAAACTTAGAGGTTATTTTTTCTTACCAGGCTCTTTATGTAATCCTTCTCCAGCTCAAACCCACTAAAGTGAAGCACTGGGGGCTCTGCTTCGATCAGGCTGTTGCTTTTCAGTTTGGCATAAATTTCTATAGGGGAAAAAACTATTAAAGGAGTGAAAAAAACTTTTTGCATAAAAGAAAAATTGTTTGAATTCCAGCCTTTTACATCAGTGAAGAGGTTTTCCAAACATAAGACAAAACCAACTTGAAATGAAATGCAATGTAAACAGAAAAATGAGAGACTTCATCCATGTTCATAATTTGAAAAACTGAAGGAACTGAATTTTCTATCACATATAGATTTATTGCTGCTGTATATATACAAACTGCTTCTTACTGTCAGGTTCAAAAACTTGGTATCTTGCTGACAACTTGAAACAGTGTTAATGCATATTATCAGAGAGGTTTTCAGAGGTCATGCATAACTACGTACTAGATTCCAGTAGATGATTGGGAATGTTGGCTTTGCTCCTGCTCTCCTCCACCAGCTGGCTCAGAGGCAGAGGAGTCCCCCTCCTTAGAGGCTCTGTGAGTATTTGCGGGGCAGAGAGGGCCACCTCCATCCTGGCAAAAGGTCAGCTCTGGCTTCTCATGAGAGAAATGACAGAAGGCTGGAGGACAGTCAAGGAGAGAGTGGCGTGATGAGAAATATTACTTTGGTGAAACTATGAATTTATAATCTAAATACAAGAGGAAAGACATGAAAGGACAGCAGGTTCTTTTCATTTATCCAATTTGTAGATATAAATCAGTGAATTCACAAGAGTAGCCAGATTTATTCAGATGTTATTTTAATAACTTTGCTGTCATACTGTTGCCCCAGCGGGGGTATCACACTCCTGCTCCTGTACAATATTAATCTTGCACTGTAACTTCTCTTAACCTAAAGTTCTAAAAAGTTAATAAGTAGCATTGCTCCGATAAAGCGTTAAATACTTTAGATAAAGGGATATCTAAGAAGATGACACAGGAGGAAGCAGCCCACTAATAGTATTAAACAAATAAGGTACTTCATCTTCAATTCCGGGGAAAAAAAACCTCTAACATCACTTATTACACTTGTGACAAACAATAGCAAAGAAGCTAACGTTAGCAAAAAAAGCAGGTGTTTTTAGCTACTAGCATCATTACTAGTCAGCCGTCACTTATAAAGAGGCTTTATAACAAACGTTTAAATAACTTTTAATGCTTTTAAACAATAAAACTTCAAAACTTACGTAAGCTTTAAATAATGTTTTGCCTTTAGTTGCTCAAATATAACAGCCATATTTCATCTCTTTTCCTACCAAACTTAGACCCCTTCGTTTGGTTGTCGAAGTAAACGACCCCGCTGTGAAACACTGTCGTTTCCATAGCGACGCTCGAGCTCTGAAAGGGCGGGAACAACTTGTTGGACGCACGCGCCATCAATCCAAATCAAAACAGCCAATATAAGACCGGAAACCAGTGTTTGTACCTTCAAAATAAAATCATGGACTTCATTAATACTAATTTGTATGACTTTTCAATACATACTTTGCTGTATTTACAAAGGAATACATTCTGTTAATTTAAGTTTTTATTTATTATTGCTTTTTTCTGTACAAACTTGGCGTTTTTACACATATATGCTATACTTAGGCGCACCCATAACTTTATTTTTTAGGTCGCGATTGAGCCTTTCAGTTTCGTCATAGCTAACTTGATTAGCGCATGTCAGATTGTCCTGAACGTAACAGCGCATATCACGGACAGGCATGTGCTTGATTTTTCAGACCTCATATGTGTGTTGCATGGCAGGATGCTTTCTTTTTATTCTACTCAGATATGCGGCTTGAGATCTGGACGTATGCACCAGTCTTGATTGGAATAAAGAAATCCTTCTAACGCAATGAAAAAAATTGGACTTATTGGCTTGCTCTTGTTACCGCAGGTAAAAAAAAATAGATGCGTTTTAATTTTTAGTCTATGATATTCAGAGCAAGTGCATGACTGTGTCCATATTTGCAGGTAAAACCGATATTAGGGTGTCTTCCTCATGTTAATCTTCTGAAAGACGAGGAAAAATGCATGACAGATCTGCTGCTTCTCAATTCACACAAAGCAACAGGTGAGTTACAAGTTTTTTTTTCCACATGTTGTATTTCAGACCTGTTTTGTGATCTCACGCTTATGAAGAATACTGAAGAATCAAGGCGCCAGCTCTGTGAGAATTTCTAGTGTAAAAATGTTTGTGATCTCTGACATAAACTATATCTTTGAATTAGGCTTTTTAACCTAAAAAAAATGATGCGATGTTCTAGTGACACCCCGTGTCCACATGCTGTAATGGACCCTGAAATCCACAGGAACAAAAAATGACAAAAAAGACAAATGAATGACTTGCATTAGGATTGAGATTCAGTTTTAATCCTAAAAACAAAACATCTAATCAATGCATATATATTAATGTGTTAGTGACTTATTATTTCTCTTTATATTTCTTATTATTTGCATATATTCCAGATAAACTATTAAACTTGTTTGTTTTCTGTCTATTAAGAAAACATCAGTGTACACTGTGATGGAATGTGGGATGGCTGGAACTGCTGGCCACCAGCTTTTCTTGGGGAAACTGTGTCTCAACCATGTCCAAACCATGAGTTTTTCAGTTCAAAAGGTGAGATATAACACATGCACTCACAGACACATTGACAAATAGACATCCAATATCTATACCACAATGCATGGGTTAATTATTTGCCAGCAAACAAACATGTTCTCTATCCAAACATTCAGCCATAAAATGCTTGCGTACATAGAGGCGCCGAGTAACACATTGAAGTGCTACATTTATGTTCGAAGATAGATTTTGTAATAATAAATCTGATAACCTGGAGGTTTATTGAGGCGCCTGAAAAGGCACAGCAATGGTGTTACTTCATTTTACAGTCCAATAAATCCAAGTTTGTGGACACAAACATACATGCTTTCCACAGACCTGGCCATCAAAAGAGCATCCTAATACGACATAATTTTCCAAGATAAATTAGGCTCAAATGCATAATAAGAAAGCAAAGAGAGAAAAAGGATTTTATTTCTATTTTGCAGGAAAGGTGCATCGCAACTGCACTGCTGATGGCTGGACAGACCTGCTCGTCCCATATGGAAATGCATGCAGCTACACCCTCAATGAGACACTCCACTTGTTCGGAGAGGTTGGCCATAAATAACATAACATACAGTGTGTGTGGTTTATCCGGTATAGAGTATAACTGAAGCACAGGTTTTTTGCATTTTGCATGATGATTACTGTATTACTTAATGCAAGTATTTACAGTGATCTTGAGAATCTAAACAGTTTCTAATCTGAATTATTTTTATTTTTCTAATTAGTGCTAAAGCATGCTTAAAAATACGGCGTAATGTTGGGAGAACTGTGCTCATCAGTGTCTTTGCAGAGTGCAAGAAGCTGTAATAAAATATCTTAGCAGGGGAACAGCTCCTTGGCTCCAGCAAAGAACAATAAATTAGAAAGAAAATGCCTGTAATACTTTAAAATATATAAGAAATACAGTACAGACAGAGTAAGTGCTGTCAATCTTCTCAGCTAATCTCATCTAATTTAAGCCTTTTCTCAAACTATTGCACAATTTACAAAAACTGCTCACTACAGAGTCCAATAACTGTAATAGAAAAACATAAAAACATTCTAAAAACACATTTTTAGTGTCTGCTTGCCCCTTAACTAAATACTTTTGGTAGATCACTGAACTATTAAATGTTTTTTACATTATTTTATTAGCCCTGTAAAACCTCTGCGCCTTACGGACAAAACTCACTTTTTAAATGAACTGAGTTTGAGTCAGATCTCAGAATACAATAGATCTATACAGAGAGAAAAACACCATCAATAACTGAGCATCTTTCGTACATTAAAGGTCACTGTGAGCATTAAACTTCCCCCTGAGGCTTCCTCTGCACAGCAGCTCTTTTAACAATGATAAGTGTTGGATATGTTGTTAAATTATTCTGTCCCGGAGTAGATAAAGTGATCTTCTCTTTCCTTGTCCAGCCCCCAGATTCCCATTTGTATTTCTCCTACGCGAAGACCATGTACACAGCCGGATACACCCTTTCTCTCATCACTCTCACCATCGCCATCACCATTTTCTGTGTGTTCAGGTGAGAAAAATGCTGCTGTTGATGTTTGTGAAACGCCTCATCCCTCCTTCCCTGACAACTGATGAATTATACACTAACCTTTAACCGTGAATGTTAACATTTCTTCAGAAAGCTGCACTGTACCAGGAACTACATTCACATCCAGATGTTTATCTCCTTCATCCTGAGAGCCATCTTCATCTTTATCAGAGACTCTCTGCTATTTAGAGATGAAGATTTCTACCGCTGTGACAACTACACGGTACTGACTGATTAACACTTCTTTGTCTCCTCCTCTAATGATGATAATCAGCTCGTACTCAGATACTCATTTTGATCTGCTAACTACAGGCCTACACTGTACAATATCTCCTTTCATAGAGGGCAAAGCTGGTGATCAAAAGTGGTTTCAATCGTTAAGCATTTAAAACAAAGATAACTAACAGAAAGACTGGATGGAAGGACAAAACAATGTGCTACTGGAGTCAGTCTGTGAAGTGATGCAGGAATGTCCCGAACAGGAAACGATGTTAATCACATTCAACCTGTAAACAGCACGCAAAGATACCTGATGTCTCCACTGAAAGAAAGTGTAAATGTATCAGTCATGCTAGCAGCTCTGTGAGGATGTACCTCAGTGTTTGGACTCTAATTTATGCTAACTTATGCATGCTAACATGTTTACGTTAATGAAACTCACCATTTTAGCTTAGCGTGTTAGCATGCTAACATTTGCTTTTTCACACATAAAACAAAGCACAGCTGAGGAGGCTAATGGAAAAGTCTTAGAGCTGCTATGAAGATAACTTATGAACACATCATTAGGAAACAAAACTTAGGAACCATGATTAGCTGTAAAAAAAAATACTTAAAGTCTTTAAAAAAAGGTGAGATATTTCAGTCTGGACCAAAGTGGTGTATAAACCAACCACAAGCTCGTAATACTAGAAAATAACCCTTTGTTTGCTGAATGTTTGATGCAGTAGAAAGTACTTTTAACCACAAGATGGTGCTGCTGAGCCGTGGAAGATCAACACATACGTACTCACTGTCTCTCCTGTATGACAGGCGGCATGTAAGGTTGTGGTTATGTTCTCCAACTACTCCATCCTGGCAAACTACAGCTGGCTGCTGGTGGAGGGGCACTTCCTCTTCACCCTGGTGAGCCGCTCCTTCTTCTCCCTGAAGAAACACCTCGCCTGGTACATCGTCCTCAGCTGGGGTAGGAAACCTGCTTCTCTTTGCATCCTTACACTCAAATAGTAAATAGCAAACAGTGACTCTTGGCCTTGTTAGATTAAATTACATTAATTTCTTCTCTCAGGTGTACCGTTCATTGTTATTGTGTTCTGGGGATGTGCCAAGTACTTCTATGAAGATGAAGGGTAAGATGGGTAAAAATCTGGTTCACTTATTTACTACACTTATTTTGTCATAAGATTATCAGAGTGTTTCATTTTAAAATTCTTTTATGTTTCACTCTCAAAGCTGCTGGGAAACCAGGACACACCAGTGGATCTGGTGGATACTTCGAGTGCCAGTTCTTCTGGCTATATCAGTAAAAACTTTGTTTTTTCTCTTTACCTATATTAAATTCTTATTTAGAAAATTAATTGGAAAACAGTTAGACATTTTGGTAAATACACAATTCATCTGCATCTAGGAGTAAGATGAGAAGACTAAGACCTCTCACATGTTTGTTTATTTAATATAAAGCTACACACAGCAGCGGGTTAGCTTAGCTTAGCATTAACACCTTAAAACGGAGGTAAACAGCAAACCTGAATCTGTCCTAAGATTGGTTACATAAACAAACAAACAAATAAATAAAAATTAATGAATAAATACATTTCCTTTTTAAACTAGAAAGCGCCAAACTAGGTGGATTTCTTAGCCTTCAGAAAGTGCAAAGTTGCATTTATGCTAGGCTACGCTAACAAGCTGCAGTTTCCTATGCAGTACACATTTAGCACAGTGAATCAGTTTTCTATTTGGCTCTTGGCTAAATAGCAGAGTATTTTCAAAAATGTCAAACTATTTGCAGAACAAAATAATGATAGTTCCTTGCTTGTTTTAATTGTTTCAGATGAATCTCATCTTCTTTGTGGGCATTTTGAGGATACTGGTGGGCAAACTGAGAATGTCAGACGCTCAGAGGAACGAATTCAGCCAGTACAAGTGAGTTGTGATCAAAATGTCCTGTTGTTGCACTGTCATACTGTATATATGGTGTGTAAAGTTGGGGCCAGTCGTAATTTATGTATAAGGAGGCAGTGTGTGAGGAGTGGGCCATGTACTTTGCATAGAATATGGGAATGAAGGTCGCTCTTATTTGCTTTCTTAATGGTGCAAATGCAAATACATGCAAATGATCAATAAATGTCTATTTTAAATCAAATGTAAGGTGGTTCCCATGTCCTTTTTTTCAAGCATTAGGGATTTTTTTTAAATTAAGGAGTAAAAACTCTGTTGTTTCTCTCACTAGGAGGCTGATCAAGTCCACGTTCTTCCTGGTGGCTCTGTTTGGTCTGCATTACATCCTGTTTGTTTTCCTACCTGTTAAAGTCAGCAGCTCAATGTTTAAGATATGGAACTTTGCAGAACTGGCTCTGTCATCCACACAGGTAAACATTTTGTAGGTACAAGAGAGATGGAGCTATAATAAACTCAGGTTTACGACAAATAAAACCGGCCTTTCTGTCTTCACATCTCAAAGGGTTTTGTGGTGGCGGTGCTCTACTGCTTCTTGAACGGAGAGGTAAGAGCTGATTATCCTGCCAAGTCCAATATTGATGTTTCTGAAAGCGTGGAGCATTGGAAATAATTTCCATGTACGTTTGCAGGTGCAGCACGAGTTTCAGAGGAGGTGGAGGAGATGGAGGCTCACTCAGCACCTCCCCAATCGACCCAGGCAGCATCACAGCTCCATCAGCCACAGTGGGTCTCCTCACACCCAGGTGTCCCTGCTTCCCTGCTCTCCAGGCAGCCCGGCGACCAGCGGCCTCCCTGTGGACACCTTGGAGATGTAGTCCACGTCGGGATTGGCTCATTTTCCTGCTTTCCTCGTCGACAAATGACGGCTGCTGGGGTTGTGCTGACAGCTTCAGTGTTTATGTCAAATGTATATTTTTCTAAAAGCCTTGACTGTTTCATTCAGTGACACAAGGATATAAAAATGCACTGCAGAGGTCCAGTTATTAAGCTGACAGACTGTTTGTAGCACATGTCTCAATGTTTGTGTGTCTTTATTTGTTTAAGTTCAAATGTCACACACAGTTTTTTTAAAGCTTTTTTTTACAGTTATTTGTAGCTTTTGCAGGCAAAGTCTGGAGGAATCCAGCAAGCTCCATTGACCGCCAAGAGTTATTGGAGTATTAAAAATTTAGTGAAATCGCAAAAATACACATTAAAGGGTCACTTCTGTTATTTAGTATTGCACCATAAGGTTTTGGAGACTTTAAAATAAAAGTTTAAAAACTGAATGGTCAAAACTAGAAGCTGAGATATGCTCAGTTTGGCTAAAGCTCCCACATACACTTGATCCTACATTTCCCATAATGCCACTTTTTTGTTTTCCTTGACTCCAGTGAATATATCTAAAGCTCAATGACCCTGATTATTAATGCTTCTCTGATTAAATTTTCTAAAAAACAAAGCCTGGTCCTTTTACACTGATCACATCGTTATGACATCAGATTTTAAAAAAGCTGCTTGGGACAAAAAAAGACTTTAAAAAACTGAGTATCAAACCTTAATGCTGGTAAACTGATCATCATGCATCATCATGCATAACACATCAAAAACATAACCACTTTGGACTTAAATATTCTATTAAAAAATTCAACATTTACCTTTAAATTTTTAGTTATTCTGTTTATTTAAGGTTCACCTAGCTAAAATTATGCATTATACAATATTCCCTTCATAAAGGTTATAATTAATGGTCAGTTTTGGTTAAAAGTATTTAGCAGACCCATTAATTAAACTATGATCATCTTTGCTGTGCTGTTGAACTGTGTTTACTTATACAGATGTTTCTATAATTTAAAGCCTACTAAGGATTTGTTTGAATTTTGGCCTTTAAAATGTTTTCATAGGGTGTCTCAGACCAAAATAATGACTCTTTACTTTAAATAATCAGTTATAAACACAGATGTTGTGTACTCAGGGGATAAAATTTGTCGCTGTCCAAAAGTTTGATCTGCAAGTTGCATTAAGATTTGCTCCTCTCACAGGCCCTGAGTGATGCTAATCTATAAAATTTTAATATTTACAACAGTCATATTTTACTGGGAGTCAAAAATTTATTTTGGACTCTTTGTGTTCAAACTTTCCACAAGGAAATGTACACCGTGTTTGCACTTAAAGGAATACTGAATATAATTTTCAGATGATGATTATTTGGGTGCTAAATGTGAAACTGGAGCCAGAAGGTGATTAGCTTAGTTTAGCTTAGCTTAGCTTAACATAGCTGAGTTTGTAAAGTGGAACCTGGTTGTGTGTCCAAAGGTGGATTATTTTACCTTTTGACAAGATTGCAGATTATTTCCATTTCCAGTTTTTATGCTAAGTAACACTAATCACTTCCTGGTTTTAATTTCACAACGAGCACACAAAGAAAATTTATTGTCAAAATGATAAACAAGAGAAAAATAATCTAGTTTCCATCTTTTGCCTTCAGCTTCTCCACCAAATCAACATAGGCAGCCATTGCATCTTCTGTGGATACACCTGTTGGTTTAGAAATGAAAAATAAATAATTGTTTGGTTTTTTGTTTTTTTTTTTAAAAAAAGAAAAACTTAATTTGTGTAAAGGTGATAAAAAAAACTCACACAGCTTTACTTATGCTTTTAGGAAAGCTTTAAATGTTGTTAAATTTGGCTTTATTTAAGAATGTTTTTTTTCTTAAGCTACATTTTAAGACTTAACAGTTTCATGTTTTATATTTATATTTTGATGCAAATGTCTTTAGATCTGTAAATCCTGACCTTTTTTTGCATCCCATGCATCCCATTTCGCTCGTCCTGTGAAGTCAAGCATCCCAGGACGCACTGTGGACATGAAAGCAACCATCAGTAACTTTGCAGGACTGACATTAGTCTTTATACAAGCTGTCAAGCTTCATTACAACAGTCTTTTAAAAAACAATAAAGATGCAACACATTTTTACTCGAAGGAAATGTCACATATGAGCTTTGAAGCAACTGAAACCCCAAAATTTAAAGCAGTTCCTCTCTGAGCAGCGATGGAGGAAGTATTCCAACAAGTACTTCAGAGTAATTTCATGATACAAATACTTCATAGCAAATTACAAAAGCCTTTAATCAAAAATAAGATTTAAGTAAAACCATCAGTGGTAAAATGTACTTTCAGTTGCCCCTTATTATCACGGCTGTACTACTGAAGACACTGAAGAAAATAATATAAAAAATAAAGATCTAAGACATCAAGAAACAAAATAAGAGGCTTAATAATTAAAAAAAAATAGATGTTTTAAATGGATTATGTTTTCTGACTCTTGTTATTTTTCTAATATTACTGATGCAAAATATTAAAAACAGTCTGCTGCTGCAGCTGGTCATAAAATAATGATAAAACTAAACTTTAACCCACAAATTATGTCCAAACAGGTTTGGTTATCTGGCATGAGAAAATCCTGTCTCTGGCATGAAAAAGATTATGTCACAAACTGCATTTTTCAATGATAAAATCTAAGATGTCTCTTTTTTATCTAGTCTTTTTATCTGCTTAAGTCACAAATATTTAATGTCATAGAAAAACAAAAAAATAATTAACTTAAAAATCTGTATTTTGAATTTTTTACAGTACTAATAGTACTTTTTGGTGTATTTTCACACATTAAAAAAGTGTTTGTTTAATCTTTAAGCATGAAACTTAAAAAAAACCCCAGAGAAAAATGTATAGACTTATCAATGGAGGCATCGTCCACATGGTGACGCAACCTGTCTCACCTAATTTTTTCCTAAACCCCGCCCTGCTGGAAGTCTCTGTACATTTAGAACAAAGCTCAGGACACAGCAGTAAGTTTTTCTGTGTTTTCATGTGTTTTCTGTAAATCCTGACTGCAGCGACTCACCTATGTTAACGTCACCGACCATGGCTTGCTTGTACAAACCATAAAGTTCACTCATTTCTGCAGTGCTTGGCTTTTGTTTCAGTACCTTCGCCTCCTCAGCAGCTTTCTGAAAGGATTCCTGTCGGGTCTGGGACAAAGTACAAGCTGACATGGAATTTTGTGTGCAAACCAGCCTAACTTACACTTTGCAAGATTGTACTTGTTCTTGTTCAACAATCAGACAGATCTCCTCTTTACATTCACATAAAACTAGCAAAGCAGAGAGATTACCGCTCTTAACACACCTGAGAAGAACTTAATTAATCACACAACAAATCTTAAGTGTAGCTTTGTGAGAAAAAAGCTGAAATTCAGAAGAGACTTTACTCACAGTCATGTCGGCAGGAGGAACAAGCACACTTTGCTGCCTTTGTGAACGCACCTCCCAGCTTTGTCTGTTCTCGTCTGACTCGTCCTGCAGCAATGTGTGTCAGTGTTTGGATTTGCTGAGGAACAAATGTGGGAGGTGTTTTCAACTGTCAGCAGGAGGGCAGAGACAATGAAGGTTGTCAATTCATTTTACTACAAAATTAATATGAACAAGAAAGCAGTATAGTTTGATATGGAAACTTCATTTTTTTTCCCACAGGAGCTCTAAATATCTGATACTTGTGTTTATAATAATTAAAATCAAGTTAACTCCAGCTAACTTTAATTGAGTTTGACACTTTAAAATAGCTGATTACTTGCAGGTTTCACTGTGGGTTTGAAGTTACACTTGAAATGCTGCAAAATACACTTCTAATAAACTTAAAGCTTCTTTCACATTAAATAAGAAATGAGCTGCTTTAAAATAAAAAGAGGTGTGACCAGTTTCAAGTTTCTTGTGACATCATTGTCACAGAGCTGTATGAGCATGTCTCACCTTACTCAGGTGTTTTTACTCCAAGGAAAATGAGTCTTTAGCTGTGGGACACAAGGCATGTAGAGATGACTGTCCACCACAAGATGGCAGCATCTACATACTTAAAAATCTGCTGCACATTTTTAATCAGCCTGAGACTGGATTTTTAGTATCTAATCTTAAAATAATGAGGATAACTGTGCTTTATTTCAGCCGTTGACTCCCTTTCAGAGTCCTCAAGTGAAGCTGATTGAAACATTTGGACAACAGTGAAACAAAAATGTAGGAAAAATGCTTTATTCTATGTTCTAGGAACTTCCAGCAGAAATCTATGCATAATTTCTTCGTGTTAAGAGACTTTCATCACTGCAGCATTTAACTTCAGGAAAGGAATCTACTCACTGTACAACATAGAGTCATCTTTGGCAAGAACACATGACACTGAGAAAATACAAACTCTTATAACAAAAACAGCTGAAATCGCACGAAGGCAGCAAAGATTTCATTTTTGTTCTGTATGAAAACAAAGTTGTGCGACAGCCTGTGGATTTTCTGTAATTTAAACTGAGAGACAAAATCTTCAGCAGGTCAGTTTAGTACAAGAAAAACATATAAAAATAAAAGAACAATGGTAGTTTTAATTAATTCTATAACAACTTCTCTGTATCAAACAATGCAAACCAACAGCAGCACAGTTTCCATTCGGCACATTTGAGTTTAACACCACTGGAGTGAGAGACTGGAAAAAAAGATATTTAAAGGGGCATAAAATAAACATAGGTCTTATTAGAGAAAGAAAGTTTCTCTAGCAAGGATTGCATAATGTTTTCCACCAGCCTGTTCATCTGCTTTTTTATTCTGCATCACAAAAAAAGAGCAGAACCGAGGTCAAGTTTGATGTGTCACGACTGTAAAATGACCTTCACACAGAACAGTGAGATGAAACTGTGACTGTCATTTCTTTAGGAAACATTTCTAATGTGATCAGCTCTGGATGCTCATTTTTACTCCATAAGGTCACACACTTCATCACTCAAGGTTAACAATCTGCAGATGATAACCACACTGAATGTGCTTTTAGTGATTCTGCATCAAAGACTTTGAAACTGTAGTGCCCATGAGCCAAACGAAGGCCGAGTGACGCTCAGAGTGAAACATTCTTACTTAAAACACTCGTTCATGACCTTGTGCAAAACTCAGCAGGAAGGTTTCAGTAAAAGCAGGTCCATTTTAGCTGTAACAGTGAGTGTTTTGCACAAATTAAACCAAAAGCTACTAGTGTTCAGCTCTGAGTCAAAGCTTCAAATTAACCAACATCACAGAACAATAAATTAAAGCAAAAAGCGACTAAATACTTATTATTGACAATGAATAGTGCAATAAAGTTGAGGACCAGATCTCTATTGATCAAAAATCTCTCTGGAACTACCAGCTAACGAAAGGAAACTCACATTTCTGAAATCTCTCAGTGGGCCTTAGAGATGAGATATCAATACATCACAAGAGTGTATAAATCATGTATCTTCTGTGCGAGCGTCGTTCACCGGTGCTTCTATTCACGCCTGCACACATGAGGAGCTCTGCTGCGACACTGTTTTGTCTGGAGCTTCACACGCTCATCTCAGCGGCGCCTCCCTCACACGTGGCTGACGTCCTCCAGCCCGTTGCGGCAGCCGTCGTCCGGCAGGGTGAAGCGGATGTGGCGGCTCTTCTCCCAGCCACGGCGGATCTGTGCGAGGCGCAAGGCCACGCAGGGCACGAAGAGGGCCAGGCGGCCCAGCAGAGCCGAGACGGGGAGGATCAGGACCAGCATGAAGGTGGGAGGCATGTTGAAGCGGTACTGAGCCGGATCGAAGGCTCGGTCCCAGCCGAAGAGGAGCGTGTGGAGGGTGGCCATGAACAAGGCGCAGTAACCTAAAGTGGACTGCAGGGGGGGAGGGGAGGGAGTGTCACAGGTGAGAAAAGACAACGGTTGAAGCAGCAGAAATGCACCATTTCATTCGTTCTGTCCTCCAAATAAACCGCATGACCCACACGGCTCCCCTTCAGTTCATCGCAGTCCACCACATCAGCTCATGTTAGAGGCGACTGCAGACCCTCAGGACACACGCTGACCCACCACTCATGACCCCCATGAGTGTGTGTGTGTCTGTGTGCGATGCAGTGTGGTGGCAGAGCCCACTAATTACAAAGACTTCCCAAGGTTGTCTCGGGTGGAGGCCAGAGGTTAAAAATAGCCTGTTTTTTTCCCTCATTGACACAGTAACTGAGCTAAGTGAATCCTAATTATTTCCACTTGACAGGAGAGATGACTTTTTATTACAGTGCTGTCATATAATTGAAGGGGAGAAGCAGCAATTAAAAAAAATCTATTATTATATGAACAAAATATCTGTGTGCGATTAAATTGTCCTCAACAAATTAATTCTTTCTTCCTTTTTTAGGTGTCTGTTTTTTGTTTCCTTTTGATGAAACTCTACTGTGTATCTGTGACCTGTTTCTTAAGTTTTGCGTCTTCTCTTGCAGCTGAGAGTCAGACAGACCGGCTGGGAAAGTCAGAAACTATCGCCCAGTTAATACCTCACACACTCCAGTGAACCCTGAACCGGTTCATGCTGAAGGTCTGAGATTAGGACAATTTAAGACTAATCCAAGGCCCATTTTTTGCCCTTTATGTGAAGGAAAACTTTAACTGAAACAAAAACTCTTAACATAAGCTGCTAAAGCAAAAACTTAGAATCTCAAATGAAATGCAAAATAAAAAATGCTGCAATGAATTTCAATCACTTTTACACCTGAAGTCTGTTAACTTTGGAAAAAAGAACAAAATTTCAGCACCGCTGCCTTTTAGTTCTAATTGTTCTACATGCAAACTAAAAAACACTGCAACATCTTAACAACAACCTCAAGAAAACTTAATTTTACTTTACTTTTTCATCTTTCCACTCCTGCTATTCAATTAAAATGTGCTGCTGTGGCGACAAAGTAATTGGTTTTTAAGGTGGAATGATGCTTCTCGGGACAATTTGGTTAAAAAATGAGTTTGTAAAAAACCGAAGCAAAGCAATCATGAAATATCTGAGTCTATATTGATTATCATGCAGCATTTCCTCGGGGAGATCTCTCTCTCACACACAGATCTTTCTGTATAAATAAGGACACACAGTTGACCTCATCAACACACAGGCATATTCAGATAACACATAACACACAGTAATACACTGTCTTGCAGCCGCAGGCAGCAGGTCTCCAACGTGCTGAGCAGAGAGTCGCCTTTTATCGCACCGGCTGTCGGCACATGACTAATCTGACGGCCACCGGATTAGTTTAACTGGAAAGATGAAAGAGGAAAAGGCATCGCAGACAGACTGAGAGTCCTGGAGGAATGGAGGCCACGGCAGGGGGGGGGCAAGGAGGAGAGGAGGGGAAGTGTGTGAGCACTGAGTCACAACACTCCTGATGGCTTTGTCACAACCCCATTTTAACACCAAATCTGGGGCAGCTGTGTGTGTGTGTGTGTGTGTGTGTGTGTGTGTGAGACTATGTGAGCATGTAGGAGACATGATGAGCTACTGTCAGTCTGCAGCCACTTTCCTACCTGTCTTTCATCATGTATCTGACAGGATCAGACACTTCATTTTAATTTTTCGTCTTCAAAAAAATAAAAAAACACTGCTTGTCTTCGTGTGTGTGTGTGTGTGTGTGTGTGTGTGTGTGTGTGTGTGTGTGTGTGTGTGTGTGTGTGTGTGTATCTGTCTGAATCA
>JAQNCA010000021.1:10940782-10951576 GCA_029783725.1 Acanthurus tractus
TGTCACATCAAGCTGCATGTTTGTGTCTGGATTCATGACATTACTGAGAACTTGTTGCTTACATTTAAGCAGAGACAGAGTGTAGAAATCACACATCTCTTCTACCTGGAAAGCTCAGATACACACTTTAACAGCCGGTTCATTCAGATGCACCACTGCTTTGTTAGAATTTCCTCAATATTACTCAAACGGTGTAAAATTGCTGTCATCTGTCTGCTTTCAGATCTGATAATGACTTATCCGAGATATTATTAATTTATCACCGTGTCTCTGAGGAGGTTTGTGTTATCCCGTGTCATGCAATCTGTCACTTTTGAATATAGGGGGAGTAAAGGTTAAGGAAATAAGTCATTGGAGCAGGCGGCTTTTATTGTTACGAAGCCAATGAGGACTATATCTTTCATCTCTCCTCTGGCTGATGACAGTGACAGGCGAGGATGCCGGATGAGAGGGACGATCCTCTGAGAGTCGACTGAAAGGTTAGAGTGGCCCCAAGCAGCATGGCTGATGAGGACACACACACACACACACACACACGCTGAGACCACTTCAGTCACGCTTACATTTGATACTGCAAACGCTTTGATGTTTGTCATGAAACAGACCGTAGAAACCCATGTTGGTGGTTTATGAGGACACAGGTTTGAAAATCACATATTAATCATATAAACATCATATGAAAAGACACATAAGCTCATTCTTTGGCTCTGTGATGGAGTGTGAGCACTGCACCTCTATTATAATCCCAGTTGTACAACAATCATTTGTGCTTTTTTGCCGTCTGATTTGCCTTAAAAGGCCCAGTACATGGAGTTATGTTGGATATAATAGCAGTTTTCATTCATTTTTAATCACCTGATAATAAAAATCATGTTTTCTACAGAGTGAGTCCACTGTGTTGCACCACCATGTTTCTACAGGAACCCAGGGTGGACAAACCAAACACCGTCTCTAATTAAGACCTTTCCTGTTATTCTGTCTAGACCATGAACATCTGTGCAGAATTTCTTGACCATCTTTTTAATTTTCTTACCAACAACGTGGCTAAAAGCACATCTACATTTCTGCCTAGCATCAACAGCATGGAGCGAGACGGGTAACTGTGTTAACACAAACCCGGCAAAGTGTTTGCATCGATTTAATTTGCCAATTACCAGACGGGGCCACATTCATCATCACTTTAAGCTTTCACAAACTTCTCAGCGAGACTTAATAAGACTAAGGAGCAATCTGTCCCCTTCTGCTCATTACCACTCAAAGAGATCCACCGCAGCTTAATTATTTATCTGCATTAATATCCCTTCAATTATTAATGGCAGGTGAGTGGGTGTGTATGTGTGGGAAGGCCAAAGATCAGCCCTCCTTTACCTCAGCCTCACTGCTGATTAATGGATGAGGGAGAGGAGCCCTTCATGTATTATTACTGCAGAGAGCCTGAACCTTGCAGAGAGAGAGAAAGACAGATGGAAAGAAAGAAAGAGGGAGGCAGAGAGAGCAGAAAGTCAGTGAATGATAATCATCGTTTTGTATGCAAACTCTGTACATTGGTGGCATTTAATATTTCAGGGGGGGGCCCTGTATGGCAGGAAGTGATGGGATCGAGAGACTCAACATTGAGAATTCATCCTTGTTTGTGGTGACTGGTTGACATTTGTCTCACGTCACCACAAATCTGCTTAAGTTTGACACCTGTGGCACTAAATTGTGAAATGTCAAACAATATTAACTTGGAAAAATACAGCTAAATTCATCTCATTTTTCAGTCTTGCGCTGCTGTTTGTCAGCCTGGTTTTATAGCATCATTGCTGCAGTTGATGAGATGAGTTGAGATGTTTGACATTATAACTTTAAAACTGTTAAACCGAGTTATTTTTTATCCTTCTTTGTTTGTTTTATTGGTTTTGTTGGCTTTTATGGAGGAACAAAAATATCTGTAAATGAGCCCAATTATCCTGTTTGCATGTCACAACTTCCACTGATTATGTATTTTTTGTTTGATTCTTTATTTAATGTTGATTTGCCTGCACAGCTGCAAAAAAACGTTGGTTCGACATTCAAAATCATTTTGTTGCATCACTCATTTAATTGCAGCAGCTTTACTCTGACATCTACTGGAGAAATAGAGTATTACAAGCAGCAAAACACACCTCAAACTTTTTGCAATACATCTATATGGATGTTTGTATATAATCAGCAATAGAAATGCACATTCTTTGTGTGACTTAAGGTCCATTTTAGTCACAAAAATATTATTTTTAAAATAAGCTTTGTGGTTGGATACCTGTGGTCTGTTTTTATTTAATATTGTAGTTTAATAATATGGTTGTCAATTGAAAATGAAGGGGGAAATTTCTCTCCACAGACTAGCTGTTTTATTATTGTGAATGTGTGGTTTCCTTTTAGACTAAAAACATCAGGTCTGATGTGACACACAGGTCAAAAAATATGCTACAGAGGCACTTACACATCACGGCCACTAGATGTCACCACAGTCCTGTACTTGCCATTGAGTTTCTGGGTTTTGGATTTTTAACCTGTTTCATGCTAAGATCAAGTCTTAAGCATACACTTTATCATACCAAGCACCCGAATATAATCAGAATTAAATGAATAGATTAATTGAGAACTACCTCTTGTCTTTAAATTGGTACATCTGAGAATTAAAATTTAATCTTTATTCATTAAGAAATACAGTAAAACTCATAGAAACACTTGAGAATCTTGAGAGCTGATAAACACAATCTAATGAGACTGTTATTCTGCTATTTGAACTGGATTAGCGTGACTGAAAAAACATCTATTTCTCATTTCATCCACCAGGTGGCAGCACGAGCGTATGTCTGCAGCGCTTTGGGAGAGACTCCATTCAATCCTCCACAACTTGGCTGAAAGAATCACACGTTATTTTAACATCTGAATGTTGAAACATTTTTCATCCATCTGACAAGGTTACGAGGAGTTTTTCAAAGCGAAATGACCGAGTTTATTTGAAGAAGAAGCAAAATAACAACACTGAGGATCTTTCAGAGGACAGAAGACGACAAGCGATTTAGATTAAACTGCATTAAAAAGTTGTTGTTGTGGAGATAAACATGTTGCTGATTATATGTGTAGTTCTTGAATGTGACAGATAAATTCTGTTTTGATCATATTTGGAAGTCCAGGATTTTAAGCTTAAATGAAATTAAACATGTCATTACTTTCTGTTACACTTTAATGATGACGGTGTTGCCTCAGTTTCAGTGCTTAACAGAGCTCGAAATATTAAAATCAACTATTCTGGATCATTAAAAGAATATTTGCTTTTTAAAAAAAAAAATTCTGCTGCATATATTTAACATAATCTGTATATAACTGGACTGATAGCAGGTTTGTTTTTTTATTAGGACGTTGGTTATTTTTCCACACTAAAAGCTCATGCAGACATCTGTGTGTCTCTACACAACACGTTTATATTCGCTTTCCTTCTGGTTTTAGCTTTGATAGGACGAACAGGCTTAATCTGTTTTATTTTTAGACTAAGTCATATTTTTTCCAAATAAAAAACAACTTTTAACAAACGTTTAACATCCAAATAATCCTCATAAAAACCGCAAGAGCTGATCATTGTAGGACAAAAATACAGTGAGGTAATGAGATTAATTGAAGGTATTTGGAGGCAAATACTTTGCGCGGTGTCACACGAGTGTTGGGTGTTTGAAACACCTAAAATACATGACGTGCTTATCTTTATAGGCCTGTAATTTTTACGAGGTAGGCCTACACAACAGTCCAGATAACAAGCCAGAGTGAAAGCAAAGACAAAAACCAAATCTCAGGCGGAATAAAGACGATAAATCAATTGCAGAAAACACTGCAGTTATAGTCCACATTTTCCTTTATTCGGCGTTGGTGCGATATTGTTTCATTTGTTCTTCCACACTGAAAGGAAATAATCAAGTGAGGCGCCTAAAACGTCAAGACATGATTTTCTTCTTCTGCAGCCGTTCTGGTGCAGTCTGCACATCCTGTCATGCCTTTACTTCAGACAGCTTTTCAACCAGGGTCTCACTTTCATCATAACCAGCGTACACACGATAGGTGTGTGTGTGAGGGTGTGTGTGTGTGTGTGTGTGCCTCTGAAGCACCTCCAGTATATAGGCTACTCAATAAAACCGGGGCTGCGATCCGTCAGTGCATTTATCATCCTATTAAGGCGACAAATCCGGCTCCCAATACATGAAAGGTAAAATGAATTACCAACGTTAAGCCGTCAATAAAGTCATTTCTGTAAATGGTGTCTCCGAGGGCCCTCGCTATTATTCAACAAGCTTTATCAGCACCTTGGAAATTACGTGGCTTGTAGCGCGGCCCCTGCTTCACTTTGATTAAGGGCCCTGCCAGGAACCGGTGACAGCGCTTTTGACTCGGGTTTTATTCAGCTCGCTCGCCGTGATGAACACCGGGCTGATCGGGCAGAATGAAGACTAATTAAAAGCTATAAATTATCTTTTGCAGCCTCTCTCAAGGAGCCTCTCTTTGCGGCGCCAGATAAGAGCAGACTGAGTGCTCATTTACCCACAATGGCGCTGCGGCTAAACAGCATATTGATACTGTCCTAATTGGAATTTAATTAAGTAGCCATGGCTTCCCACTCCGGCCTGTGGGATAAAGATTTCACTGCGGCGGTGTTAAACATCAACACGTCCAATGCTGTTGCTATTATGATTATTAATATTATTATTTCAATTCGCCAATTAGAGCCTGATGGCAATTTTATTCTCATTCTGGAGATTTTGCAAAAACAACCGTGCAGGCCCATTAGGCCTATCGGGACACTTTACTTATGGTGTTTATGAACTGAAAACTTATGTGGTGGATACCAATACGAATATAAAGTGTTGTTTTATCCCGCTACATGCAAAAAAAGGTTGTTCAAATTGCGGATTTTTGAATCACTAATGTTCCCTGAATGGGTCACGCAGAGGATGCGGAAAAAATGCAAATAAATACCAAACAAATCAAAGAAAATGCAAATTAAATACAAATAAAAAAGACCAAACAGACAAATTCAGAGAGGCATGCTGTCAAGAATTACTAAGATGTGTCAGTAACCAAAGTTTTTTTTTCTATTTCCCTTTTAATTTTTAAAAATAGCAACGCTTAATTTACACATGACCTTAATTTTAGACACATTTAGGCTAATTGATTGTGTTGGGAGGCAAAAATAAAAAAGGAGAAGAGTCGAAGCCTGTGAAAGATATTTCACATTATTCAGAGCAGCAAAACACCTGCTTAACAATTAAATGTAAGATAAACTACCCTGAAATTTAAATTCAAATGGTCATTTTATTTAAATTACGTTGTTTTTCTTGAAAATAAATCAAAAAATAAGCATAAAAGTAAATAATAGTCATTAAAATCCTGAGCGTCATTCAGTAAAGTTTATTCAAATGAAACAAAGATGCTGCCTGTGTTTCTCAGCTACATTTGTAACGGGAGCTTTCGCAATGTTGTTTTTGTTTTGCTGTGTACATGTGTACGCACGTGCGCTAAAAAAAAAAAAAAAAAAAAAAAAATCGATCGAAACTACGCGCGAGCTTCGAGTACGCGCGCGCCTGTTCGCGGCGCATCCCGCGCGCTAATTGGACGTCGTCAATTGTGACAGGGACGATCCGAGCACCTGATTGGTCCGCTGCACGTGTGTACGCGCACACGTGCTTCCGGCTGGGTGTAAGAGAAAGAAAAAACACACACACACACACACACACACTCACGGGGGGAGATAACGGTTTTAGGAGAGTTTAGGAAGAGCGAATACACAGATATTATGCTGCACCGGGGAGAGGCAGGGACACTGGTTATAACCGGGAGCCGCTCGCTATGCCAGGTCTCGGACGGCTTTTAGGAGACGACATGTCGCCGCTGTAGGTGATATTTCAAAAAAAAATAATAATAAAACAGGTATTTATTCGTTTTATTCCGGCGAGAGACAGCTTGTTTTTACATGCTGGTCGTCTAAATTGGATACCAAAAAAGGGGGGCGGGAGAGCGAGCAACAAGTGGAGTTTGGCGTGGAGAGGCCGACGATTTCTCACCGTCGCCAGCTATGGAGGAGAAGAAGGAGCCCAGCAGCGGCCGGGACTCGACCGAGGAGGAGAGCATGTCCCTGTCGCCGAACCTCCCATCCCCTCCCATGATTTTACCCCACCAAGCCGCCCAGCAGGCCCACAGAACCACGAACTTTTTCATAGACAACATCCTCCGGCCGGACTTCGGCTGCAGAAAGGAGCCGAGCTACCGGAGCGACCGGAGTCAGACGCCCGGCAGGGAAAACGTCAACCCGCTGGGAGTGAGGCCGCCGCACGCCGGCAGCCTCTGCCTGGACTCCAACTGCAGCAGCGACAGCTCCTCGTCGTCGCCTTCCTCCTCTTCGTCCACGTCCTCCTCGCCTTCGTCCAAGCAGAACTCGTCGAAACAAGGCGAACCGGCGAGCAACGGGACTGGCAGATACGCAGACAGCCCCTCGTCAATTATGGTTATGAGTGGCAGCAATGGAGGATCTCCGTCCAACATGAAAGAAAGCCAGCCGCTGTTGTGGCCCGCTTGGGTTTACTGTACGCGCTACTCGGACCGACCGTCATCTGGTAAGACGCTAGTAGTCCCCGAATCAAACCGTGCGCGGTGTTTGAGCGTCAGGGTCACTCTCCGGTCCTCTTACACGGTGAAATATTTGCTTTAAAATATATATATTTGTCCACTTACAAGTTATTCGTATGAGAAGCAAATATAAGTTTGCCATATTTCTTTCAGCTTGGCTTCAACTCAGCAAACAGAGATTTTTTCGTATTATGGATTTATAATAAAACACACCTATTAGACAGATTATAAAAAGGATTATGCACATATAAACACTCTGTAGCCTGCAAGGAAAGCATTAGATTACTTATCAAAATAACTAAAAAATATTTTCGTTACACCTCTCTTTCCACCACACATTGGTAGGAGCATGTAAATGCCTCATAGTTACAGTATTTGATATTTATTACAGGTATTTATAAATATTAGACAGGTAATTCAGTGTCCAATTTAATCACTTCATGCTTAAACGTTTTTCTTTAATAATATAACATTAGGACTCCATGTCTTGTGCACATTAGTCTGTTTATGTCAATTGGAAAAAAAAGTATTGAGGTTATTTTGTCCTTCCTTTCTCCGTTAGCATGGACAGCATATGTTCACATATTCAAAGGTTGCATTTAAGGACAGTATTGAAGCTAAACTCGTAGGATCAGGAGGCTTTATAAATTAGGTTCTGCATGAAGAAAACGTCATGGTTTAAATGCCACTGTTCTGTAATATTTTAGAGGATCTATCGCACAAAAAATACACAGACACTGACGATATTTTCAAATTAGACCTGATTACTTAAGTGTTATATTTATAGGAATTTTTACAGCGTAATATCATCAGATTTATAAATAAAAGAGAAAGAAGGATATTATTCAAGAGATTTTGTTTTTTCTCAGTTATAAGACGTGAATGAAAGAATGCCAGATGAACGTTTGTCTTCAAATCAGGGTTTTAATGGGTTTTCTCTACTTTAAAAAAATATAATAAATAATGGTGATGTACTGATGGTTGAGCAGAATCTCCTCCACGATTCTGCTTTATTTAATAATAATAATAATAACAACAAGGGTATATAAGAGGAGTTTGGCAAATATGAGATGAAGCCTCAACCCACTGAGTTTTTTAAATTCATTTTTTCAATTCTTTCGCCTTTTAGCCTGAACTGACCACACAGCTCAGTGTGGTTCATTCACACACAGCCGGGAGGCTTCAAATGATGCATACGTTTGTAATTTAAGGCTGAAATAGAGCATAATACGTTTTTATGTGAAAATCTCATCCTAATATTAAAAAAAAATAACTTCAGAACGCAAAATTATATCTGAATATTGTGAAACGAATTGTGAGGAATAATATACAGTTATGTTGTTTTTAAAAGCAGACTTTTTGGGTTGTGTTCACTGTCTCTCTGATTTTAGGGTTTTTAAAGGTTGTGTAGTTTTAACGGTGACGATAGCGATTAAGGTCAAAGGCCCTCACGTTACTTTTTATTTTACTTACAAATATTTTTACTTTTCTTGGCCTGAACTGTATAATAGTGATGTTTCTTCTTCTTCTTTTAGTCCTTATTTATATGTGTGGTAAAGTTTAAATGAAATTGTAGCCGTCATGTCTGCACGGTGCGTTCACTGCGCGCAGCGTCTCAAACTCACCGCTTCCCTTTGCAGTGCAGACAGTGAGCTTACATGCAGCTTGTAATGACAATATAATGCGTTGGCTATCCCACGTTTAACCGTGCTACGTATAAAAATGTGCCTTTTTGAGGTTTATTTGATGCGTGCATCTCGTCCAGATGTGTCCTCACGTCGACACAGCGCTCCATGTTTATATGATGAAGTAATCACGGGCCTGGATGGACTCCACTAGTTGTACAACAGGATTTTGGAGGGGTTTTTTTGCAGTAAAATCCGCAGTGATCTGGACCCGCAAAGTCTGCAGAGAGACTCTTGTCAAAAGCAACTTATTTTCTATGAGCCGTGGCAGCGAGTTGCTGCTTGTTTTGGCGAGCAAACATGTCAGATGTCACGGGCCTGTTTGAGACTGCACACAAAGGAAGGCCTGCCTGGATCTCATGTACCGGATCCAGACACCAAAACCTGCAAACATGTTTATATCCCTTATAAAAGCAGCGGGGGACTTGGACTTTACTTCCAGTTTCTTTAACATCCCTCGGCTGTTTCCCTTGACAACAAACCTCACTTTAAAAACTCAATTTTTAAGCGAGATCACTACAGAAAAATCCTCATAATATCTATGAAAGTCTTAATAATGTTTTCTTCTGAAAACATTCAAGTATGAACACACTTATGTGACCTAAAGATACTGAATTAATTATCAGTTAATATCAAACCCATATATTAATATTAATTAATAACCATTCGCCTGGCTTAGTGAGACATTAACAATTAATTATAGGCTACTAGCTACAATCTATATAATTTCATTGATTAAAAAGAGGAAAGATCTGTTTAAATTACTATAATATTCCTTCCTTTCGAGTGATGTTATTGTCTACAGACAACGCCAAGCGACTTCACTGTGCAGCCCAGCAGGAGTGCATTTTTACATTGTATTCATTGTGCTGTAAAGGTCACACATAGCTACGTTTCCGTATTATGAACGCTGATTATAACTAATCCTGGTTTTTGGGACCAATAACTGTGACTTTAAATGAACCCAGTGAACCCAAACTGAAAGCACCGAGGCTTTTTTAGTGGCAGTGAAGGCAATTTGGAAATTAAAAAAAAGAGAAAGGAGAGAGCATTCAGGACAGAATTCAGTTGTTTACGCTCAGATCAGATCACTCACATCAGGGCAGTTTGGTGACCTACATTTGATCACATTGAACAGACAATAAGGCGCAATCATCGCTCATCAGCGAGACGCTTCGTCGATACGAGCAGGAGATGTGATGTTAGAGCCTGTTTATCTGTGTGACACTGTGCTCGTGGTTCAGTAGTAGAATAAAATACTTTATTTTTTCCACTGTTGTTTCCACACCAGGCCCGAGGACACGGAAACTGAAAAAGAAGAAGAACAGCAAGGAGGACAAGCGGCCCAGGACAGCGTTCACGGCCGAGCAGCTGCAGAGACTGAAAAACGAGTTCCAGGCCAACCGGTACATAACGGAGCAACGGAGACAGTCTCTGGCCCAGGAACTCAACCTGAACGAGTCCCAAATTAAAATCTGGTTCCAGAATAAGAGGGCCAAGATTAAAAAGGCCACCGGCTACAAGAACGGCCTGGCCCTGCAGCTCATGGCCCAAGGACTGTACAACCATTCAACGACCACCGTGCAGGAGGACAAGGAGGAGAGTGAATGAGGGGCCCGGACACTTCCCCTGCTGAGGGGCCGCCACCTGACTCTTTTGGCTTTTTGGAGATAATTAACAACAACAACAACAACAAAAAGAAAAGAAAAGAAAAGAAAATGAATGAAAGGACTGGAAGTGGAGGGGAAACGCTATTTAAAAAGAGAAAAAAACAAAAAACAAAACACAGATTTCTGTTTTATGGTGACAGTATATGGACATAATTATATAAAAATGAACGATCGTTATGAAAGTTTATATAGCCACACAGTTATCATGTTGTATACAGTAGACCTATATTTAATTTCTCATCTCTCATCCGGATCTTTTCAGTCTGTTCTCATCGGTTTTTTAAAGATGTCTAATTGGCTCTAGGTTTTTTTGTTGACCCCTCCCTCCCCTTCCCTTACCCCCCCCCTCCTGACCCCCCCACCCCACCCCATAGTTGCGCCACATTTTCCTTCAAACACATCAGCCCGCAGACTCAAACAAGCCAAAGATTTTAATATGTTCACATGTAGTCTGAAATAAAGAAAGAGAACGGTAGATGGATGGACTACTTTTTTCTTTCTGTCACTCGTTTCCGCAAAAAAATGGAGCATAAAAGCGTTTAACCACTTTATTTGGGGATAAACCTTTTGTTTAATATGCAGGTTATATCAGTTCGTTTAGAGTTTTTTAAATCTAACGGGAATTAAGACGGAAAAAAATAAAAAAGAGGGTGTTAAACCATTATTATTATTATTATTATTATTATTATTATTATTATTATTATTTCGTTACTTACAAGCATGGTTTTAACTTCCCATAATCCTCAGAAAATGGCCATATGACAAAATAATAACATGAAAAAAAAGGGACAAAAAGTAGG
>JAQNCA010000021.1:11075006-11086457 GCA_029783725.1 Acanthurus tractus
CAAAAGTGTTTTCATCAAAATACACATAAATGTCAGAGGAAAAAGTAGTAATTTTGCAGTCTTTCCCCTTTGAAGGTGTTATAATACTGAACTGCAGTTGGCAATATCTGACTGTTGCACACATATTATAAACTCATATTGAAATAATAATATAAATAATATATTTATAATAGTTTTAAATAATTTGTTTACAGTATTTTTTTAAAGAAATGTACACAGGATTCTTGATCTAACTGCTGATTTAGTATTTTCATTTACAGAACTTCACAATAAAACATAAAGCAAAGTCTCGGTCGTGCACCTGTTAGACAGGTAATGCAAAAAAAAAGTATGACCTCAGCTGTTAAAAGGGTTAGCATTAGCTCTCTCACTTGTTTACTTTATATGTGGATCAACTTTGTTCCAATTTTACACTTCAAGGCAACATTGAACGCACCAAAATGATACGACTGACTCTTTTTATCATTTAAACGTGTTTTTTAAGTGTTATCTGAATGAACAGCTACCTGCTCTCTCGCTATCTCTGCTATTTCGCTCTCTGTGAGGGAATCCATCCTTGATAAACGACACAAGCGTACTTGGTTGCTATGGAGACGGACGCGGACACGCTGGTGGGGCGTGCGGAGCTGTAAACGCGTTTACGTCACAGATACGTACGACGTGCAGTATTCCACGCTCATGGAATGTGGATAGAGGCTCTACTTTTATGTTTTTTTCTACGTTATTAACATCCAAGAAAACAGACAGACGGCTCTAATTTCATAGGCCTACTAATTAATTTATTATAAAATATAATAAATATTCTGAGACAGTTAATTAGTGGCATATAAAATCGTTTGGCACCTGTTGTTTCCGAGTTTTAATGGCGGATGTTTTGGTGGTCAAACACAGGATAGGAAACGTGCTTCACGTCAGACAGACCGGTGCTGTTTGTGAGTGAGTTTAGAGAACACCGGGGCTGGTTTGTCATGTAATTAGGCTGATCAGTCCGAGGTTACAGATGGCTCAGGCAGGTCTAATCCTCTTTAACATGAATCCCACCCCTCCTCTCTTTTCCCCTCCTCCTCCACCTCCTCTTCATTTGTTTTTCCGTCTCACTTCTCCTCTTCTCATTGTTCCTTCAAGGAATAAATCGGAGGAAAGAGAGGGATTTTTTTCCTAATGCATTTATGATGAAATTGATATTATGTCAAGACAGCAATAGCAGTTATATATCATTTCCGGTCATGTGTTTAAATAATAAAAGTTTTGTTTGTTGCGTTACCCAGTCTATCAATTATTTTAGCACGTTTGCAAGTTATTATGGATTAATTACAAAAGATAAGTGAATGATAAATATATATGATATAACTATTTGAACGTATTTTACACTTAAGCAATTTCACAGAGACATAAAATTGGAATAGGTGATTAATAGTAGCTTATGGAAGTTTCATGGTTGTGGCTTGGCTAAATGTTTCCAGAAATTATTATAAAAAGGTCTTAAGCCACCTCAAACACCTTCATTTAATAATAAATATAGACCAAGAAACACAAGAAACAAAGAACAGTCTTAAGAATATGAATTCATTGAATGTTTTAGCCACAGTTTGTTGAGATCTGGTATGGCAGAAAGCACAAAGTTTTTACTGTAGCTTGCCCTTTTTACAGATCAGAGATCTGTCTGTGGCCAGATGGGAGAAGAGTGAAGGAGGTGACTGGGGTCATGTGCTGTGGTGTGTTGTGTGCTTTGCTTATGATGTCAGGGTCAGTGAGGTCTGGGTGTTTGGGAGCTGAAAGACCAATGATTTTACAAGCACTGTGTGTGATGTAGAACATCAAAGGAGGTTTCTTAAGGGAGGAACAAAAGATGGGGTGTGACTGAAAGGCCTCTTGGCTGTGCAAGTGTGCCAATCAAATTTGGTTTAATTTAAGAGTGATTCAAAGATACTTGAGGGTCGACACCAACTCAAGTGGCCCATTGTTTATGGAGGGGCTGAAACAGTAATTAGGTGGAGGATAAACAGGAAGTGGCTCAGAGCAGAGCCTCAAGGGGCTCTGGTTTTGGTAATGAATGAGGGTGATGCAGGCTCAATGCTTTGGTGTTATGCAAAAAAAGTGAAAGATTTTAGAGACTATTGGGCTAATATAGCTCAGACAGATTTCTCTAAATTTGATTGCTGTAGAGATAGTGAATATTTTCATTCCAAAAAAATAATAAAGATTAAAAACAGACTAGATCAAGAATTTTTATCAGGGTGTGATATAGCCTCTATACTTTGATTATTAATTCCTTTTTTATTAATAATCTAATAAAATATTTCAGCAACTGTAATTTTATTTTTAATGACTGCTTTTTTCTATAACTATACGATTATATGACATTATCCAAATTTGTTCTCAATTCTTTGCAGTTTTTTGCGTCGTGCGTTACAAACTAAATGCACGGACTGCACGCTTTTAAACGCTTTAATTTGGAAAGGTTAATCACTGTACTTCCGGTATTGAGGCCGCTGTTTTGACGCGTGTCGGAACCTGAACGCGCGCCTCATACCTGCGATCTCCGGAGGCGCTGCGTTACTAAGGCCGATGTGTCTGAACGGGGGACCCATCACACGTCGGTTCACGCTCACTGCGGGTCTCTACTCGAGTTTGACATCTCACCATCTCATTTTATCTGTTTGTTTGTCTTCTGGATCTATAATCGATCACCGATCTTCCGTTATTGCTGTCGGAATGCGTCCATACCGGTAAGACTGATCTCTTTCTTCTCTTAAACTCATGTGTTTTGCGCATGAATGGAGTCATTTTATAACTCTGTTTTGTGGCTATTAACAAAGGCTACATATGTGCATATATTATGTTTCTATATTTAATATGTGTGGTCCAGTTGTGAGGATCAGGTGAGTCACACACACACAAACACACCTGTTAATGGGATGAGAGACAGAGAGCATATAATCTCTCCTTTGCTTTTCTTCTTCTTTTGTCCTCCTGACTGAACCAGTTGCGCTTCAGCACTGTGGAAACTTCAGAAAGTTTTGTATCTATTTTTAATGAGAAGAACAGTAGAGTCCATCATTCAGTCATTTTAAAGAAAATCAAGAACTTTGGTGCTGAAACTGACTGCAGGATGGAGCGTCTCTGTCTGAATGCTGCTAACAGCAACAGTGATGAATTCCTTGCTTTATCCACAAGGAATACCCATCAAAACCATCAGTTTTCCAGAGACCAGCTGCCTGATGCTTCACTGTGATGCCTGGCCCCTGTCAGCACAGGAGCTACTCATCCCTGACTTCCTGTCTACCCATAATTCTCTGAGGCCCACTTACACCTTCTCTCTGTCTTTAATTAGAGCTGTGGAGCAGATACAGATTGATAAAAGAAGGAGTTACATAAATCTGATTTATGTAATAATTGGCTCTAAGATGTGAATATTTGTGAAAGGAATTGACAAACTGTTGTGGAAACTGCATGAAGACAATGTGTTTTAAAGCAGGAAAATATTAGTTTTTTGTTTTGTTGCTGTTTAAAACCTTGGTCTTTAAGCGCCTCTTTATAATATTTCAATCGTGTGTCCCTGATCAGCAGCAGGATTGAAAAGTTAAAAGGACTTTCGTAATGTCAGTTCTGAACAGTCCTTGAGTTTGTCTCCTCTAAAACAAAAGTGTTTATCAATATGGGCTTATTCAGAGACAAAACCTTAAGAGACACCATATTCATTTTGTAGACTTTAATACACACTGAGAGTATAATGCTTTTTTCATTAAGTTTTTTGCATAATCCAGTTTATGCATTTTAAGGCCTACAAACTAAGTGCAAATCTTGTTTTTTTCCTTTGTAATATTTAATAACTCAGTGGAATATTCATGCAGTTTTTTGAAAGTTCTTCATCTTATTATGATGTTGTGGGCCATTATGGGCTTATTAACACTCAACACATTACAAGTGAGTGTTTTTCCACAATGAACCACATGGAGCAGCAATGAGCCCAATCCATAGTCATAATTCATGGCAGTCTAGTAATTTTACAAGATGGACAGCTTCAAAGTTAAGGAATAATGGACTCATACTCACCAGGTATTCAGACACTTGGCTGATGCTGCACTGGGTCTGCGATATAGCACATACACAGTCAATGTATTTAATTATAGTATTACAGCAAGTTGTTCCCCCAGTTGGACAAAAAATACATTATTGCAGGTGTAAGAGCACTTCAGGTATTTATGTCACATTATACTTCTACATCACAACATTTCAGATGCTAAAATTGTTCTGATTGATCCACTGCATGTGTTTAAAGGCCCTGCACACACACTCAGGTGTTTTCACTTCTGACCTGATTACAGCTTCTCCTAAGACTCTGATTGATCTCTCCCTCTCCCTCTCACATTACACAACACCTCACACACCTAAAGTCCGATATCACACTCTTATATATCTTTTATTATATAAAGTGTTTGCTCTTCTTTTCCGCTTTTGTCTGAAAACAAGTACACTAAATACACACAAGACATAAATAGAGAGAGGAAAATACTGAGTGTGTAAATCAGTTAGAAATGTTTTTTACACATAATAATGGCGGTGTGTTGATCAGCCGCTCGTCATTGATTTTTTTCACCATTTCTTCAATAGTAATAACTAGTTTGTCTGGATGCAGGTTAATTGGAGCAGTTGGCTTCGTAGTGATTTTCAAACAGAAGGCACCATGCTGGCAGACAGATTGTCTTTAATTACAATCCTTTCCGACTAGAGCCGTGTGTGTGTGTGTGTGTGTACGTGTGAGAGAGAATTAAAAAGACAGAACTAGAGCAATACAAAGAGAGATCAAAATGTGCTGAAAACCTTAAATGTATGAAAATCTTTGTACAACATTTTAAATGGCTTTCTTCCCTCACCTTGACACACACACACACTCACACACAAATGCAAACTGATTAAACAGAGGTTATCTAACCATGGCAGGTTAAGGTTGAGATGGATGCGTAAAAATGTTATCAATATATAAATTATCAAAACCTGAGTGGTTTTATTTTGAAAATCCTCATCCGCCTCCCTTTTTTTCCCCTTTTAAAACTCAAACTAGCAACATGTAAGTGACATTATCATCCAGCTCTCTCTCTTATTTGGTGAAAAGTTTGAAAAGAAGAAAACATAAAAGAAAAATAAGCAGGAACCTGCTTCTTCTTCAGGTCAGGAGCGGCGTGCGTAAGAACATCACTTGTCTCACCACCATCTTGGCCTCACCATAGCAACCCCCCTTCTTCACACACACAGAGGTCCTTAAGCAGGCTTTTGCTTCTATCCTTAGCCCCCCCTCCTCCTGTCTTCTCCTCTTTTCTCCTCTATCCATTCCCACCCCCTCCCTCCATCCCTCCCCCTGTGTACCCGATCACCGTCTGCCATTTTACCCAGAGAGCCGTCGAACCAGGGGCTCTGCTGTACATCTTAGTGTATGACTCAAGCTGCAGAGATACACACACACACACACACACACTGAAACATATAGTGCTGACTCCTGGTCTGACCCAACCGGTCAGACCCTGCATGGACAGGAACAGACTCCCCTGCAGCTTTTTCACATCTTTTTGGACCATGTTTCCAGAATATGTGAGTAGTTTTCGTCATGAATGGACGTAAGTTGGTGCGTCAATGGTTTATGTGCTTTTAAAAATAACTGTCAAGAGGTAAAAGTAGCGATGGAATATGTTCTTAAGCTCTCAAGTTGTTATGTCAAGATTGAAAAGGTTAACAGAAGTAAAAATGTACTTTAGCTGGTATTACAGTTACTAGAAATCTAGAGTCTAGACTTGAGTCAGTAGTTAAGTTAGCGTGAAAATGGCATTGTGGTAACACAATTTATGGTGCTAAAGTGCTAAAACTGCAGCAGTTGGTTAATAAATTGATCAAGTGACCAAAACAAAAGTAATTGCCAACTGTTTTAGTAAGTTTTTTAGCAAAAATGTCGAAAATTAGTCAGTTCCACCATTTGAAAATGTAAGAGTACGCTGCCTTGTTTTGTTATTCAAGACCGTGAGTGAAAGTCTGTGGATTCTGAACTGTTGATTGGACAAAAGAAGCAATTTGTCAATTTGTAGACAGGACTTTGGGGAAGTTTGATGAGTATTTGACTGTTTTGTAGATGATCCATCAGGAAAATAATCGGCATATTAATTGCTAATGAAAATATTTGATAGTTGCAGCTCTAACATTGTCATTGAAGGTACACATGCATGTTTTCAGGTTTGCATTTAGGCTGCAGCAGGGAATTAAAGTAAATCTGAACTCTTGACTTGTGCAGCTCTTATAAATACTAAATGTAAAAGTACAGGCCTACTTTCAGTCAAGTCCCTATCAATCTGTTTCATTCGTCTTTCGTAACGATTTGAAAATACAAAGCTTAATTTGTCCTTTAATCAGTTCCAGCAACTTCGTCATCCTGTTTAAATTAATTACTTGACTGACTATACAGATTGACCTTCAAGAAGTATTTGTTTGTGCCCTGACCTCTTGAAAAAATTGATGATTTTGCTGCAGTGGCTTAAATTTAAAATTAATGCGGTTCAACATTCGGTCAAACTGTTGCATTTGTTTCAAAGGCGAATTCAAGTGCACAGGGTCGATATTTTAGGTGTGAAGTTGTTTCGAGAAGCAGAGCTGAAGAGGGATTAAGAAGCCGAGTGTCACGTTGGGAGTTTCTGCAGTTAAGAGCAGTGATTTGGCCTGCGGTCCGGCCTCATGGGACTTAAAGGCCTGCTAAGCCTGCTGATAACATTCACCTTTTTTCCAGAGGTTGTTGAAAGTCATCGTGTTAGAACCTCCTCCATCGACTGAGGCTCTTTATATCACGTTAAATGCCACTAATATCAAGGATGAGTGATTGATTTCTGCTATAAAGTTTCAGTTTTTGTCTACGCCTCAATTTCCTATCAGCATATATGCATGATTATACAATTATACAAACACACCCAGACCTGTGAAACTCATGCAAACCAAACTGAAAAGTATTAACTTTTAACACTCTGTGAGTCAGAAAATGCTCAGGTTGTACAGAAGTGTGAATTACGTACTTAATATTATGCAAGCTGGTTTATGTTGGCAGTTCAGAAGCAGGACAGAAACTTTTACGTCGGTTCCAAATAGGATTGTGTGCTAGATGTGTGCTGGGACACGCCGCTAAATATAGCAAGTTGTGAGAAGCTCTGTGTTTAACATCCACATACATGTGCAAGTGGAAACATCTGATATTAAAAACTATGGGACTATTTTCTGTTTAAAACTCTTTCAGTTCACTGGTGTTTTATTATAAATTTGATTTAATTTAAACACAAATCTTCTGTTTTCAGCCAAACTTTTGATATCTTTCAGTTAGTCAGTGAAGGTGAGAACACAGGAAAAGAATATTAAAATGTTTGTCACACAAAAGGCCATTTTCTTGAAAGTTTATGGGTTTAAACTGAGGAAAGTTCTGTGAACAAAAAGCTTTCCCTGATGTAGCCAAGTGACACATGTAACACTCTTACACGTCAGGTAGTCCTGTTAGTGGATGTCCTGTCCTGAATCCTTCCTCAAACACTCTGATTAGAAGTTGTGACCTTGTGAGTGTGATTAGAAAATGTGGGAACGGACAAACGGAAAAGGAAAGTAACTCATTACAATGATAATAAAATGAGAAATGAATCTTATGAAAACATTTGCATTTGAAGCACTCTTCAGTTATTATGGTGGATGATTGATGTAGCATCTGTTTAGTGGAGGCTCTGCAAAAGAACTGCAATCACATTTTCTGTATTTTAATGAGTGCTTATGTGTGTGTGGTTTAATTCATTGGAAATGCATGGAGGTGATAAAACACTCAATTTCAGTCCTTTTGTGAATATATTTCTCTGTGTTTCCATCAGGTGTGTGTGAGATCGCAGCATGCATTCGGTCCAGGCAGGTATGTGGGACCCCCGCCCCCCATCTAAACATGCATCGCCCCTCCCACCGTCACCCCAGTACAACGTACGCCTCGCCCATGTGACCACAGCCGCACCAGCCAAGCGGATCACGTTCTACAAAAGTGGGGACAACCAGTTCGGGGGTGTCAGGATGGCGGTCCACAAGCGCAGTTTCAAATGCTTCGATGCCCTGCTGGACGACCTTTCCCAAAAGGTTAGCAGACTGGTCTCAGATCTGTGATGAAGGGATTTCTTTTGAAGCCGACTGTAGATGCAGCTGTACTGGACTTTAATCTGTTTAACTCAGCGACAGCGTTCACTCTGCTTTCTTAAATTCCCACCTGCTGAGACAGATTACTCCGTTTATTTCAGGAAAATGTCTCAGGCAAAACCTTAAAAAAAAATTTCTTCTCAGTATTTGAACCCATTGAAAAGGACAGTGAAGATATTGAGAATTGTGTTTTATCAGTCTTACAATATGACAATAAATAGATAGATGTGTTGTTCATATGAATTGTGTGCATATGTGTTTGCACATACAGATGCCTCTGCCGTTTGGCGTGCGAACTGTGACCACTCCACGTGGCACACACACCATCAAACATCTGGAACAGCTCCAGGATGGCGGCTGCTACCTCTGCTCTGACCGACGGCATGCAAAACCCGTCAACATGGAGCTGGCGAGCAAACGCCCGACAATCTGGTACCATTACAGCCAGAGGCCTCATCGACCTGAATCCTCGTCTGCAACGCCGCCAGGCCATTTACCTTACAGGCAGCGACGGATCCTGCTTGTGAAGAACAGCGAGCCGGGAATGAGGAGGAGCGTGGTGCTTAACAGGAGGTCCACCCGGAGCCTGAGGGCCTTTCTCGATGAGGTGTCTGAGGTGATGCAGTTTCATGTCCGCAAACTCTACACCGTAGAGGGACGCAGGGTAAGGAGTGGTTTGTTTTCAAATGCATGGTCATGATTGAGAACATTCCCTGTATTGCAAATGACACCCTGTGCAGTGGAAGCGCCTGACAATGTGTTGAATTTTGTTCCAGATCGACAGCGTGCAAAGCCTGATGACTTGTCCCGGTGTGCTAGTGTGTGTTGGACGGGAATCCTTCAGCCCACTGCTGGTAAACTTTATTAGGAAGAGCTCAGAGGAGAAGCTTCCTGGTCTGGGCAGCAGGTCCCCTGGTCTCGGCCCTAGGACTCCTGGAAATGGGGCTCGATCTCCTGCTACTCAAGGAGCAAGATCCCCACCTCATGGAGCTCAGTCCAGGGGCAGCGAGTACAGTGAGAGCCATGAGAGCAAGAAAAATGGTAAGTTGTTTTGTCTGACAAAATGTACATAGGCAAGTCTATCAGATAAATGCAAATGGGTTGGTAAATAGCAAATAAAGAGGAATAGTGAACCTTAGTTCCAAATGTGGGAGTTTAAGGAAAGTGAAATTCAAGTCACATTTACATGTGCTTTTCTCTCTCTCTTTGTTCAGTTAACTTTGGTCTGGAAACCAAAAAGAGCATCATCCACCCTCGTTCAGATTCCTCGAACCGCTCTGCCCGTTTCTCCTTGTCTTCAGAGAAGTCATATGGTAATGGTGTCAGCACCTTCCCCCAGGGTAGACCGGCCATATCAAATGAAGACATCGAAAAACGTGTCCTGGTCAACAAAGATGGTAGCCTCTCAGTAGAAATGAGGGTGCGTTTTCGTCTGCACAATGAAGAGACCCTCCAGTGGTCCACGCAAATCAAAAAATCCCCGTCTCTGACTAATGAGTGTTGCCCTCTGGACCAGGCTCAGCCACATTATCTGCAGCAAGGTCACTCTGAGAGTTGCTCTGACCCTGATTCGACGTCATTTGACCCAGAGGTTGTTGAATATTCCAGTCGACCTCTGCAGCGTGTTGCGGTGGAGGGTCACCACTGCCCCTGCTGCTACCAGAGACCGGAGCAGCAGTACGACTTGTGGGAAAACCCGGCACACAGCCACAAACACCCTCCTGTCCCTCCCCCACATACATCCGGCCACACACACACTATGATGAGACACACACACTCGTCCAGCTCTTCCTCATCATGTAACTCCAGGCGGGTGGTGCGCTGTCGAGCAAGACTCTCCAACTGTGGAGGAGGTTCAGGTTCAGAGCAGAGTCAGTTGGTCCAGGAGGAGATGTGTGTGACCGAGCAGGTGGAACACAGAGTCAAGGTGGAGCAGGATGGAGACACCCATGTAGAGGTGCACAGGGTGAGCCGATGCTGCAGCCGCAGTGAAGTAGTTGCCATGGATAACAATCTACGGCCACTAAGTCAGAAGTCAGTAGAGGATGAGCTGATGATGGAGGATGAAGGTGAGCGTCCACTGTCTGCAGTCAGCAGCTCCTCGCATGTGCTGCAATCTCTGAAAGAGGACCAGGATGATGATTTGCCACCCAGTGTCTCTCGATGCAGTCATAGGAACGAACAATCCCCGACCTCTGAGACTCACCTAAATGATGAACCAACAAGAAATATCTCAGCTGGTTCTGTTCGATCTGCAGCAAACAACAAGCAGGAGGATGGGGAGGAGACAGGAAACCGGGCGGTATCTGCAGCTTCTTCCTGTCGCTGTGGAGTCACCCCACATTCAATGGTTGAAGGAGAGGAGGTAGATCAAGCTCCCAGTGCTGAGCCCAGAATTAGCAGAGCCTCCTGCAGCTCCAGCAAAGCCAAGATCCAATCCTTAGAAGAGGAGGGAGCTGCAGATGATGAGGATGAAGAGATAAATCGAGTTGTTAGTGGCTTGTCTGGTCACTCAGGACTTTCAGCAGGCTCTGTGCAGTCAAGAGTGTCCAGTGTTTGTCCTCATTGTGGCGGCTGCAAACGTGGGGCCAGCTCTGTTTCCAAAAGTCGAGCATCACAAAGGTCTCATCGCTCCCATCCAGTCTCAGCCTCTCCAAAGCCCACGACACCTCTTTCCAGCAAAGAGAAAGACACTAATAGTGCTGATGAAGATGGCTCAGAAGATTCAGCTGTGTCAACGCAATCCAACAAGAGTAACCTAACCAATTACGGGCGCATCTCTGCAACATCAAATGTCCTGGAGGGCAGAGCTTGTAGTGTCATGTCCACAACGTCCAATCCTGGGGCAGCAGGAAAAGAGGAAGAAAGGGCTCCTAGTGCCACCTCAGCCAAAAGCCACAGGTCCAGTAGGTCACAAAGGTCTGGCTGTAATGGCAGCACTGGTGTTGCAGGAGATAAAGAGGAGGAGAGAAACCCCAGTGCCATGTCAGGTCAGTCCAACCTGTCTGCCAAGTCTAGACAGTCTCACAAGTCCAACTGCAAGAGCTCAGCTGATGCAGCTGACATCGAGGGAGAAAACGTTGTCAATAGGCCGCCTAGCACTTTGTCAGCCAAATCTGGTATTTCTTCTAAGACAAGCCCTTCAGTCAAGTTAAGTATTATGAATGCCTCCCCAACAGATGATACAGCTGCTGAAGAGGATGACACAAACACAAGATCTCCCAGTGATCATGACAAGCCTGGCCAGGCAGATAGACCAGA
>JAQNCA010000021.1:11086557-11098986 GCA_029783725.1 Acanthurus tractus
ACAGCTGCTGAAGAGGATGACACAAACACAAGATCTCCCAGTGATCATGACAAGCCTGGCCAGGCAGATAGACCAGAGAGTGTTTTGTCTGCTAAATCAGCTAAATCAAATCTGTCAGCAAAGTCTGGCAGATCTCGAAGGTCGACTTGCAGTCACTGTGCAGGAGCAGTATCTCCAGGTGCTAAGTCAGCTGATGAACCTGTTATCGAAGCATCAGGACAGGAGGAAGAATCCAAGGCAGAGGAGAGAGCAGAGAGTGCCATGTCAGCCAAGTCCGGTTTGTCCGCCAAGTCCAATAAATCCCTTAAGTCAGTCAAAGCTTCAGAAAGGTCACATTCTCCCAAATCAGAAACTGGAGGAGATCTAGAAAAAAGGGCAGTGAGTCAAATGTCTGGCAGATCAGCTAAATCTAATGTGTCTGGTAAGTCTTCAAAGTCATGCAAGTCTGGCTGTAATGGCAATGAAAATACAGCCTCTCCAGACATAAGGGGAGCTGAGGAAAATGAAAATGAGATGCTTGAAGAAGAAACACAGCGGAGGGCAGAAAGTGCAATGGAAAATAAAGAGAGAGCAGCCAGTGCAGGGTCCACTAAATCTAAAAAATCCAACTGTAATGAGAAGATGGAAGCAGGTACTGAAATAGGAGACAATATAGAAGAGGGTGAAAAGGCTGAAGACCGGGCCGCCAGCGCTTTATCCAATAAATCCGCTTCCTCTGCAAAGTCCTCCAAGTCCCAGGTGTCAAACCGCAACACAGAATCTCCAAACCCAAATAAATGTGATGTTTCTACTCCTGAGACAAATGAAGCAGAGAAGAAAAATCAAGAGCGGGTGGCCAGTTCATTGTCAGTAAAGTCAAAATCATCAGTGAGGTCCAGCACTTCTCACAAGTCAAACTGCAGTAAGCACCCCAAATCAGTTTCACCAAGTCCAAATGTCGTCACCATTAAGACCCCAGAAATGGGTGATGAGGAAGGAAATGAGACCACAGAGAGAACACCGAGCGCTGCATCTGTGAAGTCAGGGAAATCCAATGCTTCATCTGCTTTATCACGTAAGTCGAATCGAAACAACGCAGCAGAGATTGCTGTAACTGAAACAGCAGATGCAGGTGAGAAGATTGTTGAAGACAATGCATCAAGAAGTAAATCTTCTGAACCATCTCATGGCCAAATGCTCTCACCCAAGAGGACACGAACTCCTCGAACCCACTCACCAAAAGCTCCGGCTGCATCCCCCAGTGGTACTCCATCATCTGTTCAACAGTTGGTGCCTGGCCCTGGTGTTGGAGAGACAAGAGGATCCAGTGCCTTGTCAGTTCACTCCAGAAGCTCTGCTAAATCTGGCAGGTCCAAATGTAGTTGTGGAGCCACTTTGCCAAAGAAAGAAAAGGAGGAGAATAGTGAGGAGGTGGAGAAAAAGGAAGATAATGAAGTAGTGAAAAATGAGGAGGCTTCTGAGAGGTCTGCTAGCGTCCTGTCATCCTCATCCAAGAGACAGAGGAGAGAATCAGAAGGCACCGAGCAACCACTGAGTCGAAACTCCTCTGGGTCAGTCTCTCTTGGGTTGCCAGAAGACCAAGACTCAGACAGCGGCAAGTCTAGTGTTTCTTTTCACATAAACACTGAGAATAAGGACAAAGTGAAGGGAGCAACTCTTGATGTTTCCTCAGAGCAGTCTGCCATTAAGGAGGAAGTGGAGAGAACTGGGTCAACAGTGTCATTAAAGTCCAACGGTGATTGCAGGAAAAGCACTTTGTCTCCCAATCCTCTGGCAGTTGATATCCCAACGATTGAGACACCAGGACAGAGTGAGGATAAAGGTGGAGAAGGTGGAGAGCAAACAGTAAGAGTGCCCAGTGCATCTTCTTCAGCCAAAAGCAGCAGGTCACACAAATCTTCTTGTAACTGTAGAGTCAAAGCAGCAGCTCAAATGGTTGACATTAATCCCATAGAGCACCAAGCCAAAACAGGAAATGACCTTGAAACAGAAAGTGTGAAGTCTGCTTCAACGACAAAAGCAAGCAAAACGGATGCTCCCAAAAACAGGCCGTCATCAAAAATGTCCTCCAAATCTGCTGCAGGTTCTAGCATTAAAAATGCCAACGCAACAAAGACATCTGCTGACGAGTCAGCAAATATAGACAATGAAAACCAGGATGCAAGTAGACCTGCTAGTGAGGCTAAAGGAAAAGACACCGCAGACAACGAGGCGGCCAGCATTCACTCCAAGAGGTCCTGTTGCCTCAGGCCTGACTCAGCAGCTTCGGCTCACTCTGATACTTTGAATCCAGGTAAAGGTCACAAGGTCAAATCCAAGAAAGAAACATCTGTCAAATCCTCAAGCCCCTGTCCCTTACACAGCTCCAGACCACGCAGCAAAGCCGAGACATGCAGTGAGAGCACTCTGTCTCACTCTCTGTCTGCTGCTGACCTGCTGAAGGAAACTATGGCTGCTGCTGCTGCTACACGTCCACACAGCCGACAGTCAAAGGCCAGCAGAACCAGTGACAAGGCCAGGAGTGAGAAAAGTGTGAGGTGTCACAGTAGAAATAACCAAACGGATCAGCAGGAGCTGGAACTGACACCTGCCTGTCTGCCCAACGCCTCACCAAATGAGGTCGTCAGCGACTGGCTGAGAAGCATTCCTGCAGACAGCAGCATGCTCGCCGTTGGTGATGAGCTGCATGAGGAGGAGGCCGAGCAGGAAAAGGTGGAGGAAGAGGTGGTGGAAAAGGTGGAGGAGAGTCCTGAAGATGAGAAAGCTGACGAGGAGGAGAAAGTTGAGGCTGAGGAGAAGAAGGAGAAGGAGGATGAAGGTGAATGTCACGCAGAAGAGGAGGAGAAGGAGTCAGATCCAACCGAAGGTCAGGCAGAGGAGACTCCTCGTACCAACCCTCAGCTGCTGAGCGTTGATTCTCTGCCCAGGAACTTGCATTCTTCAGCTTCAGTGATGAAAGTTCTTCTGAGTTCTTCTCTGGGTCGATGTCGAAGCATGCCTGAGGTAAACCAACGACCTAATGCAAAAGACCTTAATCTTTTTGATTATGTAACAAAATCTTTTTTTCTCTGATTGTACAGAATAATCCCAAAAAGCTATCGAGGTTTAGGCTTTCCATTTTTGGTCTCAAGGATTAAACTATTAAGGCTACAACTAACAACATTACTGTTGTCTTTTTTTGTTAAATCAATGGTCAAAAATCCAAAAACATTAGAGACATGAAGCCTCTGTTGAATAGGTTTAAAGAAATATGTGAAAATTACATAGAATTTTGTGCAGCTTTTTCTGCTTTTTTATCCTTGCTATCTTTTATCAACCCTTGATATATATCTCGCATTGAATATGAACATGAGCAGAATTATTATTGTAAAATAATTTGTCTGCCATGCTGTCGTCTGTAGGTATCTCCAGTTTATGGCCGTCGACTGAGCACATCAGCCAGGGGGCTATTGGACTGTTTGGCCCAGCTCCAGCTCATTGAGCCTGCAGTGAACCCTGACAGCAACCAACAGAAGGACCGAAACCAGCGGTATGAGGACATTATGGCCATCCTTCAATCCCTGTGGCTCACTGAACCAAGGGACATTATTGCCATGGAGACCAAGGATGTTCGTAGAGAGCAGGTGACTCCACCAAGGTCCTCGTCTGGGGTGGATATGAGCAGTGGCTCGGGGGGATCAGGAAAGGAGAATGGAAACGAAGATGGAGAGGAGGCAAAGCAAAACAAAACAAATGAGGCAGAATCTTTACATGAGGATCAGGTGACAGAGAAGGTTGTAGAAGAGGAGGAGAAAGAAAGTGAAGAGATAGAGAACAAGGGAACTGAGGCAGAACCAGAGGAGACACCTACAGAGCAAGCTAAGACAGACATAGCGGAGGAACCAGAACAGAATGAAGAGCAAAGTACGACCTCTCCAAGCCTCGAAAGCCCAAAAGCCAATGAAAATCCTTCATCATCAGACAAGAGCTCTGCCAATGACAGCTCCAAATCTCCCACTGACAATGAACGGGAGACGCCAGAGGACTCCAGCTCAGGAACACCTCCGACTGTCCTGCGAGCCCCCTTGTCAAAAAAACCATCCCAAGACCCTGATCCAGTGTGGATCATGCACCTTTTGAAGAAGCTGGAAAAACAGTTCATGAACCATTACGTTACCGCAATGGCAGAGTTCAAAGTCCGTTGGGACCTAGACGACAGCCTCATCTTGGACACCATGATCTCCGAACTTAGGGAGGAGGTGAGCCGGCGCATCCAAAACAGCATCGATCGTGAGATGAGGAAGATTCAGAGCCGTGCTGGCAGAGGAGGAAGGTCACCTCGACCACCACAAAGAGGAAACCTCTCCAGGGAGTCCACCATGACAGAGAAGAGGCGACGAATGTTAAAGGTAAATCCCACCACAAACTCTCTCTACATTTAACAAAATACTGCAGGTGACAGGCAGAAAGATAATCTTGAGTTATTTTTCAGGTCATGAAGAACCAGTCTGTGAAAACTGCTGACTCCCTCAGCGATGGAGAGATGACGGGCGAGTTCAGCGACCAGAGAAGCGATGATGAGTACTGCCCCTGTGATGCTTGTGTCCGCAAGAAAATGGCTGCCCGACCTCTCAAAAAGAACCCACTGGCCGCCGAAGCACCAGTAATGATGGAGTTTGACCTCCTGAAGATACTGCAGTTGAAGAAAAACCCATCGCCTGCAGCTGTGCCTCCTGTGCCTCCTGTAGAGGAGGAAGGTGACAGCATGGTGGTAGATGATGAGGGGAGGAATTTAGAGGTACTGCAGGAGGAAGAGGAGGAGGATGAAACCAAAGAGGATATCAAAGCTCATGTGGTCTTGGAGGAGACGATCCCAGAGGAAGATGAAGAAATAGAAGAGGATGGGGTTGAAGCAGAAGAAGAGGAGGAGGACAAAGAGGAAAACAGTGCTGGTGATGAGGAGGAGGAAGAGGAAGAGGAAGAAACAGGTGGTGAGGAAGCGGGTGAGGAAGAAACAGCTGGTGAGGAAGCTGGTGAGGAGGAAACAGCTGGCGAGGAAGAAACAGCTGGCGAGGAAGAAACAGCTGGCGAGGAAGCTGGCGAGGAGGAAAAATCAGAAAATGGAGAGGAGGAGGAGGAAGAGGAGGCACAATGTCAATGCCACTCTGCCAAAAATGAGGAGGACAGCGACATAGCAGAAGATGGAGAGGGGGAAACACCAGAAGAAGAGGATGCTGAGGAAACTAGTGACAACTCAGGTGATAAGGCAGCAGATGAGGAAGAGACAACTGGAGAAGAAGAGGGCGAGAGTGCAGAGGATAAAGAGGAGACAGAGGGAAACGAGGAGGAGGCAGAAGCCAGTGAAGAGGAGGGGGAGAGTGACAGGGGGACAGTGAAAGAGGCAACAGCAGCTGAGGGAGAGACAACTGAAAATGGTGAAGGTGAGGAGGAGAACGCAGAGGGGGAAGAGTGCGAGGTGTCTGAATTTAAGCCTGAGGAAGAGGACGAAGAAGAAACAACTGGCAGGGAAAGTGGAGAAGAAGAGGCATCTGGGGAAACAGAGGATGACAAATCTACAAAGAACGCAAACGAAGAATCAACAGCTGTGGAGGACTTTGTGGAGGGAAATGTGAGCACTTCGGCAGACGCAGAGGATGAAGATGAAGGGGATAATAGCACCGGAGAGAGAGAGTCACATGAGGATAGCAGAGGAGCGAGTGAAGAGCAAGAGAAGGATGAACAGGTAGGATGAACCAAATGCAACAGGAAAATATTCCATAATTGTTCTTATAATCAAGAAAAGACTTTTGAAGCTGAACCAAAACACAAGTGAAATAGAAGTCCAAGCACATGTTGTGGACCACAAGCTTAAAGGATAATTCTGCTACGTTCCTACTTGACTGTTCCCACATTCTAGTTCTGAAGACCAATTTTAGCACCACCTATTTTTTACCACCTAGAGCCTGAACATGACCACTAAGTTTTAGTCGACTGTTCCTTAAAGAGGAATCTGACCTACTGCTGCCCTAACCACTAAGTCTAAGCCTGTGGGAAAAGATAATCTGGCTATCCAATTAGACAGACTGAACAAATCTGTTTTGTTTGGCAGCAACGCAGTCCTTCTACTGATGGGCGTCTGCTGTTATTGTCAGCCACAAGCTGTTTGATAGAAACCCTCCATGTAACACATTTTAATACTTTAAATCAATGTGTCCTCATCTACTTTAATACACACTCAAATTATAACATTTAGTTATTTCAGTGCAGCCGTCCTGCACTTTTGAAGAGAACTAGTTTTAATAACAACCATTATGTTTTGCTCGTGCTGTGTATCTAACATGTAGCTGTAATTACTGACAATTAGCTGCACTAGTGGTACCCCATTAAGTTAATTGCAAGTCCTCTGAGATAATTTGCTGTTATTTTGTTTTATCCTCAGGGCCAGGGAGTGACTGAGGGAGAGGAGGCTGACGCCGAAGACTCAGACAGCGACAACAAACGTCCAAGCGACACCAGTGCAGATGAATCAGGGCGCGAGGGGGCAGGAGCCACAGGAGATGAGGAGGAGAAAGAAACCAAGGAAGAGGGAGGTGAAGGGGATGCTGTCGAAGAGTTAAAGCCCGAGGAGGAGGAGGAGGAGGAGGAGGAGGGAGAGGTGAAGAGGAACAAAGGGGAGGACGGTGCTCTACTCCATCAGTTCACAAAGAGCTCTGTGGAGTCTCAGCCTGGCTCCTTGGAGGACGTCAACACAGAATCACCTCATAACCTTGTAACCTCCATAGAAGTGCCCAAAATAACTGCTAGGGTACACACCGGCGGTGGAGCTGGCCAGAAGAGGAGCCGCTCACCAGGGAGGGTCCAACGACGAAAACCCAAGGAGTGTGATGTTGAACTGGACGACTTTTAAATCACATGACAACCAAACTTCTGGTATTGATTCACCGATTTCAGAAAATCCAAGACTCTTATAAACCCTCCATGGATAGATTTATCTAGATTGAAAAACTGTTACCAAAAACAAAGACTCAAACACTTGAAGCACTTTATCACTCCAGATCCAGCGTAGGAGGAGTCACAGTGAACTACATATAGAAACCTGAAACTTGAAATCACCACCTTATCCTATTTAACTAGGAGTTATATTTCTAATGGTTATATCTCTATTTTTCAATGTACTGTATGTATTAAGTAAAATGTCTATTTATGTACTGTATATGTATGAATACGGTATATTTGAAACCTTTGAGTGTATTACGTGGACCACAAATTTAATGATTTGTTGAATCATATAGCCATTAATATACCAAGTACCTCGGAGATTTGTTAGACGTTAGCCTGTTTCAGTTGTGTTTGACATAGCTGATGTATTGATTAACTTTTTTAAGTTTAAGTTAAATTATTTCTCGTTCTTGTGAACATGTCTCATGAGGTCAGTGATGTATTCTCAGGGGTTTAGGCAGACAGTTTTTTTTCGAAAGTTCATCTCCTGGCTATTACTTAACTACCCGCTTAAATCTGTAGCTTGTAAAGAAGACGTCTTTTTAGATCCCATAAAGCCCTGTGATGCAACATGATTACCTTCAAGAAATAGTTTAACTTATGTTTGCTTTTTTGGCAAGAGTTAGATGAGAAGATAGATTCCACTCTCATGTCTGTATGCTAAATATGAAGCCGAAGCCCCAATATGGTTAGCTTATCTTAGCTTAGCACAAGACTTGAAGCAGAGGGAAACAGCTAGCCTGGTTCTGTCCACAAGTCTAAAAGCTCTCTACCAGCACCATTAAAGGACATTTATTAACATTCTGTATCTTATTTGTTCAATCCGAACAAAGAGTTGCTTTTTTTAACAGTGGACAGCTAGCTAGCTGCTATTCCCTGGTCCAGTCTTTATGCTAGCTAAGCTAATAAACTCCAGGCTGTAGCTTCATATTTAATATACAGATACGAGAGTCAGTCCTCTTATTGTACACTTGGCAAGAAAGTGAATTGTTGTTTTAAGGTTAATTTTATCATTTTTGCTGCAAAATCTAAAAAAATATATATATTTCAAATGACAAACAATATTTAAATAAGTTTTGAATACTGTCATAAGTGTTTTCAAATTTAAACATGCTATTCTACATGTAAACTCTTCTCAGTACCTCATCATATTTTATGTAGTTCATTTACCGTGCATGAATTTCTTTCCCAGGAATCCAGTTAAAAAACTTGCACAACAGAGCACAATGTGACACTAAGCATAGCTGTGTTTCTGACACACTAAAACATTTTCAGCCAGGAGGCAAACGTCTGGATGTCAGGTTGATTTAAACTTTCCTCTCAAGAGCTTTTTCTTAAGTGTGTGTGTTATATGCTGTAGATTCAGGTTTGGTTTGCATAACCAGCCGTGTGGAACGACAGCGTGAAGTGTGTTACTGATGCCTTACTGTATCCATGGTTATATGAGGGTAAAGAGGGGGAGATCAAGGCTAAGTGGATGTCTTTTGTTTTCTGACATCTTCTCTCTCTGCAAGTGGTTCTTCTGCAGAACCAGAGAGCCTGTTAAAGAGAAATAAGACTTTAAAAATGCTTTAAAAACATACTTTTGAAAACCTCTGAAGAGTATTTTCTCCAATTTCACCCGAACCAAGCTGAGTGAGCTGAGCTCCAGGCTTACTCCTTGACTGCTCTTTTGAAGCAGAGATACTCTGCAAACAGTCAGTGTGTGTTCAGGATAGCATGAATGAGGCGAAACGTGTGTTTCTTATCGCTGAGTTTGACAACAACCTCCTGATTGTGGCACCAAGAGGGTGTGTGTATGTGTGTGTGCCTACGCTGCTGCTATCGGTCTGTTTGGCTGTCCATAAGTCTGTGACGTCACTAAGTGAACATCATGTACCTATAGCAAATGAATATATGAATGTAATAATGATGACATAAATAAAATAAATATTATGAATGAGTATTATTTCACTTACATCTGTGCTACCAGGTGAAGTAGATACTGTAGTTTTAATATCTATGGTAAACAGTATGGGAAATATTACAAAGTTAAATGGGAAAACTGATGCTAGTCTCATGTCTGTGTATTTACATCAATGGGAAAGCAAAGAAGAGGAAAACTTCCCTATACTCTGACCTGGTTACCTCCAATAATTGTTAAGTCTCCAAATTATCTTTAAAATTAAATGTAAAAATTCTGGTGACTCACAATATGTATTTTTTATATCTCTATTGGTTTATCCCTTGCTTCCGGTCTTTATGCTAAGCTAAGCTAACTACATGCTAGCCTGAGCATCACAGTTAGCATACACATATATGAGTGGTATTAATCTTGTCGTCCAACTCAAGGCAGTGCATTTACCAAAGTTGTTTTGAACTCACTTGTAAATGGAATTTTATTCATTTTGCACGCAAGGTAGCCTGCAGTTTTCAACTCAAAAGATTAAAGTGAACTTACTTTTATTGGAGAAAAACTACATTAAAAAAACCTTGAGAGTGTTTCCTTGGGATTAAATACAACAGTGATGATGATTATCATGACAACAGATGATGCTTTTGTGTGTTGTAAATATAATTGTTTAAAGTTGTGATCATTATAAATTAAATTAATTAATCGTCTTTGTATAGCAGCAAGAATCTCAATCTATTTATTTTGAAAACTGGATAAAAACATTCTGCAATTTAACACATTGTTTTCTTCACTGTCACACTGCATAACTCATATTAATTTAACTTCCACAGCCTGTACACATGTAATATCAAATATCTCATTGTGTACAGTAGCAGTCCTCGTATCGGTCTCTAGGTGGCAAACTGCCCTTTTTTATTCCTTCACAGGTGTTCATATGAAATATTGAGAATTATTTGTTAATGCTTTCTGATCCAGATCTGACATGCACTTTACCTTCCTGGGCTGCCTTTGCTCTGTGCTTCCCTACTGTGTTTGGCTCGGCTCCATAGGTGTTTCCAAAGCTGCTCAACTGCTCTCAGGATACACACACGTCACGCTAATCCAGTACCTGTGTGTGTGTGTTTGTGTGTGTGTGTGTGTTTGCATGTGTGTGTGTGCTGAGCCACAGAGGGATTGAGGCTGACTTACATCACGCGGACTGTTACAGTGAAGCCTGTGCCTCCTGAAAACTGTAACAGAACACAGGCTGAAAATGTGAGTGAAAAATCAAACATCGCCGCAGGATCAACTTTAGACGTATTAACATAATCCACCTCGACAATATACTGTGTTAAGGTCTGATTACATATTTGAGTCCATTTTTCAGCCTTAAAATGAAGGAAAAAATGGCTTATGAGACTGAAAAAGAGCATGAAATCTCATTTATGTTTAATTTGATTCATATGATTTTTCTTCATTTTATTTCTTGATTTCTTTTCTATATTCTAAAATGCAAATCAACATCATGTTTGCAGCTTATTAAGACAAGGTTAAACAAGGTGTCAAGTCTGCCCCTCAGTGTTACAACATGGTTTTACATGTGAAGCCTCCAGGTGCAGGTTTGAATTAATTTTATACCGTTGGCTCTTATCAGAAATATTAACTCATAATAAAAACAAAAACTAACAAAGAAAGGCTTTGTGTACCTTTAACTAAGCTGTCATAATTAAATTAAATATGTCAGAAATCAGTTAATCTGAGACTGACCTCACAGCTGACCTATGACCTCTTTGCAGAGGGGAAATGGAGGATTGATTGAATACATCAGTGTGTGTGTGTGTATGCGTGTTTGGGCTCTAAAATGACATCATGCCATGTCAGTTATGACAGGAACGCCTGCACCGCCTCTCTAACGATTGGCTGTCGCTCCAAATGAGACTCCGCCTCCATGAGAGAGCAGCCAGTCAGCAAGCAGACCAAAGCCAGAGGGACCACCTACACACAGAGAGGGGATGAAACACAACCAGCCACCATCCATTCACACCTCCAGCACTTTATACACCTCACTGCCTCCTCACCTTAGATCTGCTTCTGGCGGTGTGTGTGCGTGTGTTTATGTCAGAAGATATAATGTCCGCTGTCAGCTTGTCCACTCCGAAGACGGCCTTCAGAAGAGCTTCCTCACACTGAGACTCAGCACAACCAGACAGCTTCTAGACAGATAATGAGACAGCTGCTTATCCATGTAGTTTATTTCTAGATCAGATGGTACAAGAGTTCTTTGCAATAAAAGATGACAGAGAGGCGCAAAACATGAATGTAGAAAATAAAATAATAAGCAAAGCGGAGTCTAAACAGATGGGTGTTCAGCTGGTGTTTACACTTTCCACAGATCTTGAGTCTGAGAGCACAAAGACGTAAACTGACAAAACTAAAGTTCAATATGAACTGAAAAAGATCCTGCATTATTACATCATGTTGTGGCTCTTTCTTGTGAAGGAACCATAGCTTTAAAACCTTTATCTACAAAGTATATTTAGGGGAAAAAAACACTATATAAAGTAATGTTCAATATTAAAACCTGGAGTCAGGACATATTCTGGTATGTGGAGAACTGGTTTGTTTCTGCATCTCTTTGCAAAATAACAAAGCTGCCAATTACAGCTCACTGTGCAAAATGTTCCGGATGGCAACTTGGAGGCAACAGTGGCCCGAAAGTTAATTTTTTAATCTTAGGCCATACGGAAAGTTAATGACAATGCAGTGAGAAGAATGGGCAGCAGCCAAAAGAAGGATTAGGGAACAATAAGGCATCTAGAAACAGGATTTTCACTGATAGACTCAATTAATAACCAGCTCCAGAGTGAACCTATTCAGTGGATAAATGTAAATATGATGTCATGTACCTGGAGCAAACGTGTGGCTCTGCGGTACAGTTTGCTGTTGGTGACCTGCACGTCGATCATGTGGTTCTGGTAGATCTTCCCCTTTAAGACGTGAGCGCCGGTGCTCACAGCGTTCAGCAGCAGCTTAGTGGACAGCTCCCACTGCTGAGAGACAGAGAGAGGCAGGATTGATTTTCTGCTCCACGCATTTACATAAGCAGACAATGAAAATATCTAAAAATACCCCAACACATATATTAAGACCTATAGTACATGAGAGATGAGACAAAAAATGAAAATCGATTAAGATAAAAACAGTCTTTTTAGCATTTAACAAACAGATGCTCATTCAGTTTTGTTTCTTCACTGCAAAACGCTCTGCTGCAGGAGGGTGGGAGGCAGAAAAAAGACAGTAAATGAGGCAAAACAGTTATTTGTCATGCTCCGATGAGTCACTGACTGAATCAGAGTGTGTGTGTCAGTGTGTGTGTGTGTGTGTGTGTGTGTGTGTGTGCTGTACCATGTGTAGCAAACTCATGGAAGCAGGAGGCGGCCAAGTGATTTTTAGTGAAGATAAACACAGCTTATTGATGTCATCCTGCAAAAATCAATGCATAGATTAGATAGATAGATAGATAGATAGATAGATAGATAGATAGATAGATAGATAGATAGATAGATAGATAGATAGAT
>JAQNCA010000021.1:11099086-11110916 GCA_029783725.1 Acanthurus tractus
TAGATAGATAGATAGATAGATAGATAGATAGATAGATAGATAGATAGATAGATAGATAGATAGATAGATAGATACTTGTTGTTGTTGCACAGCAGCTGTTTCGTCTCCATCAGCCTGATGGTAAACAGCGTGGAGGTTGCACGTCTTTTCTCTCACCCTGCGTGCCATCTTCATCACCTCGCTGACGTCATCTGCGGATAGAAAAAGCTGTCAAAACACACTGATATGATGTGGATCGAGTCCAGACTTGGAAAAATGGGGTCTCTCTCTCACCAGAGTGTGTGTAAATGAGAAGCACTGTGTCCTGGTCGTTAAGAAAAGGCAGAGCTAGATGTAAAAAGTCCTCATGTGCAATGCAGAAGTCAGGACCCTGGAGGAAAGACAACACATCTGTTCAAACACCTCTTTTGAGTATATGCTGAAATACATAACACGCAAGTATGTCCAATCAGAATTCAGATTTACAATGTTATGACTAATCTGATCAATTCATACAGTGAATCACACAGCTTAACTGTAAAACTTTTGATAACACCTTATTTGATTTTTTTCTTCATGAATATTTATGTCACAGAGAAAAAAAGTTTTTAGGAGCTTTAAAGTTATTGTCCTCAAAAGTCATTTAAAGTGTGTAGAATTTAGGGAGTCTACTCAAAGAAAATAGCCAAAAAACAGAGCATAGTCTTTTCATTTAAGTGCAACAACCTGAAATAATGACTGTTTGTGTTTTTATCACCCTTGAATAAATAGTCACACTGCCATGTTTCTGCAGTCGCCAAGAAAAAACAAATCTTGCAACCACTGTAGGCTCTCCTACAGGTTTGTAAGGGGAGGATATTTTATCTGGTTGCAGTCTCTAAACACACCACTAGATGCCACTAAATCCCACACACTAGACCTTTATGATTGTTGTGATATCAAACCCAGTTTTTTATTTAATCTATAACCAGCATCCTTTGTTATCTTTATTTAAAAAAGTCTGCATTATCACTGATGGAGCCCCACTACTCCTGTGTGAATAGGGGACTCATGGGAAATGACACATGTACATGGAAATTAAAAAGATGGTTTATGTGCATGTGCTATGTTGTTGGCGCATCTACTCACATGATGTAATCAGGGACAGCAAATAAGCCTAATTAACATACTTGCATTTTAAATACCCTAAATAATATTTCTCAGCAAAATGAATTTAAATATTTTAATACATGCAAATGTCAAAAAGTCAAATATTCAAGCAGCATCTGGACCGAATTAAACCACCCAGCAGTGTAAAAAAGGCTAAAGCAGATTAATTGAAAACAGATATTATAGAGCAGGTACAGTAGAATGTATTTTGTTAATCCTGTTCAGGGTTAATCTACGAGTCAGGTTCAGCAGAGACAGATGTGTCATTACATGCTGCAAAATAAGAGCTGGATTTCACTTTAATTGGATTTTACTGGATTTCAGACATTTTAATACTTTGTAAGGCCGTGTAGGGATTTTTCAGACTTGTGTAAAACCCACAGACGAGCCAAAAAAAGATATCTCAGCATTGGGAGTCTGCGAGTACTGACAGAGCATCGGTGGAAGAAGTTCAGAAAATGTTAAATCTCCTGCACAGAGGCAGTTTTTCACCATCAAAGACCATTTAATAGTGCATTGTGTCAGATTAGAGCCTTTGTTCTCTATCTGCAATAATTACATGTCCATTAATTCTAATTGTCCCTTTTTGTTCGAACAGATGTTAATTCATTATTTCCCTTCACATACCAGTGAAATCAGGGGACCCTCATTGTTGCTCAGCTCTCTGTATCCTCCACTGATGAAGCCTCGAACATCTTCGTAGTCTCTCACACACAAACACACACACAAATATGCAAATGTGGAAAGTGTGCTTCCTGCAGATTACACCTTAATGACTGTAAATTGAATCTCTGATCATTAACTACAGATTGTTGTAGATTTACCGGGTCTTTTTATGCATGATTTCGCACAATGTCATCACCTGGAAAAACAAGTTCAAACACATGCAAATGAATTGTTTCACACTCCTCTCACCTGCTCCGAACGTCGGGTTACACTCACTGGCGTCGATGAGGCCCAGCACAGCCAGGGAGCCCCAACCCAGGTAACACACCCGCCTGCCACGCCGCAGGCTTCAACACACAGAGTTATAAATGATTCAGACAAAACAAAACATCGACAAAAACAAACAATTTTATCATCTTTTATACTGAAGATGTCTGTAATTCTTTCTGTTTAGTGAGAAGAGAGGCTCATATTGCACCTGTGTGGGCTGCCAGTGTTGTAGATCAAGCTAACCACTGTTAGCTTTGGAAGCAGCTTATCCACCCTGACAAATGTCATTGTTGTGGGTTTCAGTGAAAAGCTTCAGATGCATTTCCCCCTCACAGCAAATACAATTCACCAGTTTTTGCTAGTTTTATCACTCCTGGTTTTGAAATAATTTGTATTGCAGTGTGTGTTTTTTTTTTTGGTTAAATGTTTGATAAAACTAAAAATTTCAAGGTTAAAGTGAAAAGTATGAAACAGGATGTTCCACCTTTGTCCGGCCGCCTCCAACAGAGCAGTAATCCCCTCGTTCTGAGCGTAAGTGATATCCAGAGTTTTCTCATACGCTCTGATGTGCTGCAGGACGCCGCTGACGGAAAGAAACAAACATAGAGGAGCTAACGTCTGTGTGCTAAACAAGCAGCTATGAAGAGCTAATAAGACAGCTAATAATAAATGTATTCATGTGTTACATTGTGCATGAAATCATTCAAAAGTGATGGATTTTTTCCAATAAATGTCATTGCACATGAAGTCTGAGCATGTGCAATCAAACGACTCAGATTGAACAATCACATAATCTCTTTTCTGCAATGACCTCTAGAGGTCAGTAACACACAGTGGAAACAAACAATAAAAATGTTGCTGCTAAGTTTGCTAATTTATAATCATAAAAGACATGCAAAGATACATACAAACCGCGTAGATTCAGAATGAACTGATACATGCAGCCTTATGCGTCTTCTTCTATATTTGCATTATTATTAACTGCATGAGAGCACTCAAGAAAGTGAGCACACACACTGACACATGAGACTGAATAGTACTGACATTCCTAAAAGCAGCGATCACGAGGGACGTGGAAAACACGTCCTGTGTTTTCTCACACAGGTTATCAGGTGGCTCTCAGAGAGAAGCGGCTGCAGGCTGATGGCTGTCGACACAAAGAAGCACTTAACAAGCTGCATGTTGGACCTTTGGGTGCAGAGCTGAACACTAGAGATGCTTTGTGGTGACTTGAGGTTACGGATGGCAGATGAGCAATAGAGTTGTGTAAGATGGAGTTTTGTTGTTGTATTGTTCGGATGTGTGAATACTTTGTTCATACCAGAACTTTATGTACTTTTAGGTCTTAAGAATCAGATTCAAGTAAAGATCAGAGCTTCCTAAAGGGCTTTCAAAACATTTTGGAATAATTGCAGAATAAATCTATTTTAACAATTATTTACAATTTCAAATTAACAAAACTCTGGCAATTAGACTGATAAAAATTTGATTACTTTACATGTTGTTCTCCATTGGTTTGATCTGTTCTTTGAATCTACATATTTTACTTTGAAGGGATGGTTGCTACTCGTTTCTTTTTTTCCCACTCTTAATGCTAGTTAGCTTAGCAAATTGCCGCTTCTAGCTACACATTTACTTTCAAATAAGAGTGGAATCAATCTTTTCATTTAATCCTGAGTAGGAATATGAATATGCATATGCTAGCTAGTGCTCTCAGTATCCTCAATGCAGTGTAGCCTGTTTCTTTAACATTTGCAGCCTCACTCTGTCTTCTATAAGACACCTCGAGGTGATTGTATGTTTACCTAAAGATCTCACTAGCAGCACACAAACAAAGCAATGTGCATATTTATCACTTCTCAGAGTTTTCCATCATGCTCACTTGCATGTGATTGGTGTGTTTTCCAAGGTGGCGGCGTGAGCAGCAGAAAGGACGACTTCGAGGAGAATCTTGGTGGCGCTGCCTCCTTTCATCCTGGAGGAGCCACTGATGGCTTCAGGCTGAACACAAACACACACACATATTCCCACACACACAGTCAAGCTCTAAAGTAAAGACACACTGCCTTCTTAAGTAGAATAAAAAAAAGTAGCTGGATGTTCCTACCCCGACTGCTGGGTTGATAAGAAAAGCCTTTTGACTTTTAGCGAGCTCCTGCATCCTTTGCACCACACTGAGAAAAGTGAAGGTGCAGCCTGGAATGGGCTCATTCCTAAAAAACATTATTTTAAATGTTAAGAATAAACCTTATTTAAGCCCAAAGGGACATTACAAATTATCCTTAATCACCAGCTTAACATAACATTAACGGAATAAGAGTGAAGTTCATGGACTCACACACCTGGCCTGATGTGCAGGATTGAAGCCAATCAGCACGGGAGTGAAGACCTCAGGGTGTTGCAGGCAGAAGTCCAGCTGACCTGCCACAAATGGAGCCTATGCAACCAGAAATGAAATTTACATAAAAAAAGCTTAAGTTTTCAGGAACTTAGTAACATTCAGACTCAGATTCTAACACCAAGTCAAACACAGAACTCAAATTCTGACTTAGTAGAGAGACTCACAGATAATCCACAGGAAATCCCAATAAACACAACCTGCCTCTTTCCCTCACACACCTGCAAGGAGGCAAAAGCATGCACCAGTTAAATGATGGAGTTCGCTACAAAAAGCAAAATGGAAAAGTAAAAACACAGTCCACCATGTCTCTAACCTTCTTCAGACTGAGGACGCCAAGTCTTGGGTCGTCTTCTGGAGCTTCTTGGGAGGAAAGTAGAGCTCTGAGGAAAATAAAAGACAGACAGAGACTCAATTCTAACGTATTTAAAGCAAGACAATGAGACTTTTAAAGGAAGAAATGAAATGTTTGTTTTCTTTCGAGGTTAAATTCAATACCCTTAAAGTGTACTTTCCTCACTTCATTACACACAGGGCTCATTACTTTCTGCAGACCTACTTTTGTGAATAAAATCGTTGATTTTTTAACCAGTGACATGCTAAAACATAATGCAGCAGTAAGGACAACAAAAAATTAGAACATTCTGTAAAAAAAACCTGCTGTTCCAGGAAGGAAAATCCCAACATACCTGTCTCCTCCAGCAATGAGGTACGAATACACTGAACTCTGGTTCAGCGCCTTCAGGGCTCTGTTGAAACCTGACTAACAACACAAACACAAACACAAGTAAAGGAAACATCACAAGAAGCGATTTTACCAAAAAAAGAAGCAAGATTTGATCAAATGATTTGATTAAGTGATATTTCCTAATATTACTGGAATAGTCTGGACTCTGGCTTGTCCTGCTTTGCTTTATTGCATCACTTTCCATTTTTGGACATTTTAATGTTTTAATATCATTATTGGAGAAAATAAGTTGAATTGTGTTTGTTTTGATGTTGTTTTGCTTCTTTATTCCTGATGCACAGCTGGATAAATCATGTTGGGAGCATCTCAGGAGAACTTTTACCGCGATGAGAAAAGCTATTCGACCAGAAGTCCCACATCCACTCAGTACAACCAGACTGTCCTGAGGATCCTGTCAAAGACAAAGAGGTGACACTTAAACAACATGACTGACTGAGCAACAGAAATTTAGACAGAGAAGGTACCTTGAGAACCAGCTCCACCCTCTTAGCAACCTCCACCAGTGTTTCCACCACTTGTTCACTCACAAGCCTCTAAAAAATGACAATCACATGATCATTTCCTTCAAGAATATCTTTCCAAATAAAAAATCTGAGCGTTCTTGTTGGAGTCTTTGAACATCTGTACCTGGTAGGTGTCTCCTGTCTGTTCTTGAAACATCTGGGCGTCACAGGCCTGCAGCATCCTCACAATATGACTGGCTGAGGCCTGGTCAATGTCACGTGTCAGAGGGTTGGACTTCTCTGAAACAGGAAGTGACGGCTCATAATCTGGGGACTAAGAAACATAAAATATCAAATTAAAGAATATTTTAACACATACGCTGTATTTATTCAAACTTTTTCTACCTGATCAGCTTCAGTCTAGTTATTGTTATATTATTTTTTTAATCTTAACTTAGAGAATAGTATGATGTTTTGGAGTCAAAAGATTAATACCACTTTCATGTCTGTATGCTAAATATGAAGCTAGAGCCAGTAGCTAGTTAGCGTAGCTTAGCATAAAGACTGGAAACTAATGGAATAACTAGCCTGGCTCTGTCAGAAGGTAATAAAATCTGTCTAGCAGCAATTTTACAGCTTATTATTAGTTATTTCTTGTTCATATCAGTTTGAAAACAGACATGTTTACCAAAAGCTGCTTTTTAATGGGTTCATTAACGGGTTAAATAATTAATTGACAGCTGCAGACTTCCTGTCTTTATGCCATCTACCTGCTTCCTGTCTTAATACCGGCTAAGCAAAGCATTTCCCGGATATAGCTTCACATATCTGAGCCTCTCATCTGACCGTAGATATGAGTGAATATTTCCCTAAACTCCTTCTTAAAATAAGGATACAAAAAAATAATCAGTTTTTCCTTTAACTTACCTCCCATTCATGCATTTTGGAAAGACTGCAGGTCCAATCTGATCCTGCCATTGTGCAAGATTCTGTCCTTTTCTGTCACAAACAGTTTTTCTCAAGAAACGTCCCTCTGTGAGGCCTGTTTCCTTTTTGTCAGTTACAGGGATTTAAAATGAAAACCGCAGAGTGTTCGGCTCTATCTGTAGTGACAAAGTTCACTTAAGGACCTTTGAGACTGAGGAGTGAAAGGAAGTATGGATTTCTCTGTGACACACCAACACAGAGTTACTGTTTTATAGCACAAATCATTCTTGCGTCTTCTTTATGAATAATAAGAAAGAAATAAATGGCTCTCACTTTAAAAGGAGCAGAAGTGAAACATTACTGACTCCTGGTTCCTAAATCATAAAATGTGCAACGGCAAAAACAGTTGAAACATGGAAGTAAAAACCAAAAGCTCAGCATGAAACAGACTTAAAGTCGGCGTGTTAAAGTTGCTCCCTCATTTTCAAACATGCTTTTCAATCCTACAGCGTAGAAAAGATCCAACTTGACTCTCAGCATTGTGAAAATATTTACACCCCAGCAGATTGTGGAGTCTAATACGTTTCATCACTTTCAGCGTCAAACTGTTTGCTGCAGCGTGCCTCACTCCTCCAGACTCCCACTACTGTCTCTCATAACTGCCAGCTATTTATCTGCTGTCAGTGACACAGCAGAAAGGACATTTTGCTCATCGTGAACCACCAACAAAGAAAAAGTCAAATGTTTCTCCTCACGCTCTGAAAACCCCCTCACCTCTTTTTTTTTCTTTACACAAGGAGAATTTTGCATTTTACAGTCTGCTGCAACAGTTGTGGCTGTGTGGAGTGATGCATTTGTACGACTCATCACCGGCTCACACTGATTAGTAATGATATCAGACTTCTGAAGTACAGTTGGGTGTTAAAACCTCTCTGAGTCAGTCGGCAGCTGAGCTGTGCAGATGACGTGACTCCGAAGTTTGTTCGGAGCAGCAACACGAAGGTGTCATAATCAAATGTTTTAAAAGTAAAGTGACTATTATGGTTAAAAGTTTAAGCACAGGCAACTTGTGATATTAGTCTTCACATTGTAATGGCTAAAGATAGATTCAGGCAATTGCCTTAGAGCTGTTTTTTTTGCAATTTTCGTTTAAAAAGTCCTCTAAACTTTTGGATGATAAGTGCCATTAATTTTAAATATCAAGTGACATGTTCAGGCCCTATATGCGTCATTTTTTAATTACTTGGAGGCATCACAACAAGGTACAAAACAATCAACGTTAACATATTAAAGCTAACATGTTGCTATGTTAGCAAACAGTTGCCTAATTACAGTTCAGACCAAAATGAATTTAGAGTCGAGCTCTGGGGACGAAGCTAATGTGACTCAAAACTTATGTTTACAGACAAAAATAATGTTAAATTAAAATTACTGATTGTAGCAGCTTTAATGGAGGCCTTATATCATAATGTTGATCCCACTCTACAAGCAGATTGAGATTTTCATAATTTTACTTTTCATATTGCAAAGAAATGTATATTTTAAACCCACAATGCAAAATTATTCAGCCTACAGTGCTATCATTTTGTGACTGCACTGTACTTTAATATCAATTAAAGGCTTTTTTTGTTGAAGAGAGCTCAAAAATTTACAAGTGAACCATTAAAAGATGTGTTTCATCTCAAAGACAAGTGAAGCTGTCAGGGACCTCATCGCAGGCAGGAGCCAAATCAGTTTTCAGGCGAGGAGACTGCGGTCAATCAGAGCTGACTCTTCAATTAACCTGAGTGATAATCTGCTTTCCCACAGAAGCAGAAACAGATGGTGAAAAGGCAGAGACACACCGGTCATCTCCGGTGTTTTCTATGGATTTTTGCAGAACAAAAACACTCCTGCAGTTTTTTCTGACCTTTTCTACCTGTTTTGACTTTTGCAGGAATCTAACAAGTCATGTAAAATTCAAATGTCTGCCTCCAAGTGGGAAATCAGCCCTGCTCCGAGTTAACACACCACCTTCACTGAATGTTGCAGCAGCAGACCGGCCAACCAATGAACGTCTGAGTTCATATATAAAACAACTCAAGCATCCAGTTTCTCAAAAGCATCCAGTTTCTCAAGTTCTCTTCATTCCAAATTTAGCGGGTACGATTCTGTTCATTCCATTTTTGTTCCTTTTGACTCTCTCTAGCATGTTTTTTTAGCGTGTATTCATAGAAGCTCTTCATAAATAATAAATTCTGCTGGATCTGAGGTGATGCATGTGTTGCCAATACTCTTGAGTCAAGTCAAGCCTGCTGCAGCGCTACACTGCACACTGACCTTGGCAGCAAACCTTCAAAGCTCCTTCGATTTTGAGGAAAAAGGCTTCCTTCCCATCCTGCTTCGAGCTCAGCAGCTTTGTTCTTAAATTTCGACAAATCCAGCCCTCCCACTCTCCCCCAGAGGAGCGAAGAAAGTCATCAACTCTTAAGTGGTTCCTCTCATAATCAGTCATAAACCCATGAAACAGAAATCTGTTCTTTCAGGCTGCAGAGGGAAAGAGAGTGTCAGACTTTCTTTGTCAAAAACTGCTGTTTCTTACAGTTCTGCTGTAATTTTCAGTCTAAAATTGTCACCAAGTCGACTTTAAACCAACTCGAGTGATGCTGCAGGAACAGTCGGCAATATCAAAGATCACTGATTCATCATTTTTTGCTGATCACATCTCAAAGAGCCCAGAAAACTCTGTGTTGTATTAAAAAAATACAGCATTTTACATTAAACATATGTCTTTTCTCCTTTCAGTTTTTAAATTCTAATGAGCTCTAACAGCATGAAAGTAGATTTCTTACACTGCCAAAGCATTAAAGTGGTGACACATCGATTTCCATTGAAAAGGGTATGAAAGTGCCTCTTTGAGCTGAACAAAATGAACATAAAACGACATGACAGGCCTCTATAATTACTTTTTCATAGCTCCAGTCTGTTGGCTTCTCTATGGTTTTGGTATACATTTACATATTCTGCAGCAGAAAATGTATTTTACATTTCTTCAATGGGTATTTATTTACATCTTTTTGTAATATGCCTTGTTGTGACATTTTGGGACCTTCCGCCTGCAGTGGAATGAATCTAGCTAGGTTCATTTATCTAAATAATGCATTTAGGTACAAGTTTTCGGTCCAATTTCGTCCAATGTGTTTTTATTACAATGCCTTTACGTGACAGCATGATTTAAAAGTAATTTTAAGCATAAGAGTTAATTAAGAGGATTGTTTATCAATCATGGAGTTGTAGCATCTAATAAACAAATGAAACATATAAAATAAATACACCAACACTAAAATATACTGTAAGTAATAACATAAGCAAACTGGAGATAAGAGGAGATGTCAGTTTAACACAAATTATGCACCACATTTTGTATAAGATTCTGAAGAGAAGTATTAAATACAACGTCAAATATATATGGATGGTTCAGGAGTAACTCTATGCATTCAAATTAGTGCTGGAACTGAAAGCTCCTTCCACTGCTGTCACACTCTATTTAGATGTTGGAGGTCGTCAGTGTCCTCCCTAGTCGTCCTCCCTACTGTGCTCACATTATCTTCAACTGTGTGAGCTCTATTTAGAGCCAAATAAAGCTCCAACAACCTTGTGTTTTCATTGTTACTGCCTCTCTTTACTTTGTCAAACCAGATAAACTGAAACCTGCGTAGTTGATTGTCTGCTTCTTATTTAATTTGCCTGCTTTTTATAGAGTTGTTCTTGCCGCAGATGCACAAATTTCAGCCTATTTGAGTTGTTCTTATCTCGCTTTGTCTCTCGCAGTCATTCACATTGAGATTAAAACTCTCTCTGCGTCCCCTACTGATTCCCATCAACTCAGAACAACGTCATTGTCTCAGTCTTTTGAGGTTTACTGCTGCCGCTGCTTACTTCCTGGCCAAATCATCAGCACACAAGAAGCATTTGATCTCGAGTCCTCCGGCGTTTTTTTGCTTATTCATTTGGATGAATGCTGGAGGGTGGGACTGCAGCTGCATCCTTTGATTCCTGCAGAACGATTTGGTTTTTTGCTGCTTTTTACACTGCATGTCTTTTTTTTCCTACATGACGTGTATGATTTCAGAAACTTTTCTCCTTTTCCAACAATGTCACAAGAGCTTTTTGTGACACACTGAGCCTAAAACTTGTCAACTAAACATGGAAATTGTTTGGATTCAATGTGCAACTTTGACACTTTATGTACAAATTTATGAAGAGCTGAAGTCGATTGTGGACAAAACTTGAAACATCTGCACAATAAGCTGTTCATACATGTTTCTGCAGGTGTTCAGGTCACATTTCCCTGCATTTTGGAAAGATTTTAGCCTTAAAGTCCTGACGTCACGAGAGGAAAAAGTCTGCACTCTGAACTGTGGCTGTACGGCTGTTACTGTCTCTTACTTGCACACAAACACACACTAAAACACAGAAACAGTGATACAACCCTCAACCCGCTTTCCCTGTCCTTCAGCCGCACAGCCAGGGTTGTCATGACAACAGAGAGGCTAATCTCCAGTGGACAGAGAGAGTGTGTGTGTGTGTGTGTGTTTGCACAGAAACGTGCCTCTGAGAAACGAGCGTGTGTGTGATAAAGAGATGCAGTGCATGCTTGCATATTTCTGAGCGAGTCTGTGAGAAATACATTAGAAATACATTAAATGTGTGTGTATGAGTGTGTGTGAATGTGTGTGTCTAAGCACATTTGTGGTGAGTGGGCACATGTTCGTGATGTAGCCTGCAAGTGCCTTTATCTCAATTTAATGGCAAACTGGCTACAGTTTCATATGAGAAATCATTAGTAATGTACAGGGAGCCTTTTTGGAAATGTTTCTATATGTGCTGTATGTGCATATATTTGTGTGTTAATAAAACATTTATTTTTTAGTCTTTCACTGTCATCCATTACACTCAGCTTCGTCTCTTTTTCACTCATTAAATCCATCACTTTTTCCTCGTTTTCACTCCCCATGACCTTTTTTCAATTCGTATATAAATTCCCCCTCATGTTTTCCTTCTCCATAAAATCAGCAATTAATCCCTTCCTCTTTTGTTTTTTTCCAAAATGCCATCCATCCCTCTTTTCTTTCTTTCCCTCTCGCATCATCTCTTTTTTTGTGCTTTTATCCCTCACTGTCTTTTCCTCTCTTCTCTCTGACACACCCTTTTCCTCCCTCCAACAATTCCTAAATCTCCCAGTCATCTTCTCCCTGGCATACTTTCTGT
>JAQNCA010000021.1:11118414-11138095 GCA_029783725.1 Acanthurus tractus
ATCTTGCAGGTACGCCTACAGGGACCCAGTGTTGACCGACTCCTATGCTGTCCCAGCACTCTGCGGCGTCTACCTGACGTTCGCCGGTGGCGTCTTTGTCATGATGCTGTACTACGGCTTCCTGCACCCCGCCACCACCCACCTCCAGCCGAGCCCCGCCTCGTCCTGCTGCGCACAGCTGCTGTGGGGTCTTCCCCTGCCGCCGTCAGCCCCGCCCACTGCCCCACCCACCCCTGCCCACATGACCAAGTCACAGACGGAGGAGGATGTGGCCGAGACGTGTCTTCCCGTGTTCCAGGTGAGGTCGGCTCCCCCCACCGCCAAGCCAGAGGGCCCCCTTATTAAGATCGACATGCCCAGGAAGCGTTACCCAGCGTGGGACGCCCACTACGTAGACAGGCGCCTGCGGAGGACTATAAACATCCTGCAGTACATAACGCCAGCCGCTGTGGGCATTCGCTACCGTGACGGACCCCTGCTGTATGAACTGTTGCAGTATGAGTCCTCACTTTGACACACACACGTCAGCACACATAAGCACACGCCCACCATAAACCGACATGTGAGTATAGATGGATGTTCAGATTTAAAGAGGGTTTAGGAGCACAGTCGTACACACACACACTCACAATGTGGCACCTGGTGTAAGCACACAAACACAAAGCAATCTTTCATAAATTAACAAGCACACACACACACTTACAAGCACATGCACACAGACACACACACGTGCACACACACATTTCTTGCGGGCACCTATGACCTGCGAGTCCCATGGCCATGACTCAACAAGCTGCTTCAGCACGAGTCCATCTCTTTCTCACTTTATCCTTCTGTGTCTTTATTTCAAACTCCTCTGATCACTCTTCATGTTATTGATTTAACTTTACACTCACGCGCTTCGCCATAAAGAAAACAAGCAAAAATAGCAAAATGAGCGCCAAATTTTCACACAAGTCTTTGACAACCGTAAGTCTTTCGAGTCTTTGACAACTGCATGCTGTTTACGTTGCGTCGCTCACACTCTTCACGGGATTCAACAGAATAAAAAGACGTGACACAAAGAAAGAACGAATGTGACTTTTAATAAAAGGAGTTTGTGAAAATGTTGTCGTTAGTTTAGTCAAAAGGTAGTGTATATATTTTATATGTACAGACGGGATGTTTCTTATGTACCGTTATGTTGTTGTCAACAAGAAATAGAGCAGTTGGGCATCGGTTCTTGAGATTAGTTGACAAGGTTAATGAGGAGAGGAGCAAAGCATGATGGGAAAGATGGAGACAGAGATGGAGAGGGTATTAGCATTTAATGCACACTCTACCAAAATCAAAATATCACTCAAAGTTTACGCTACAGTCTGTTAATTGTTTGAAATTTTGGAAAATACAATCGTTTTTCTTCTTGCAAGCCCAACTTAGAACAAAAACAAAAAGCTGGTTGAAAAAGCTAGCCTGGCTATGCTCAAAAAGTTTAAATTAACCTCCTTAGCAGCACCTAAAAAGCTCTTTAATTAAGATTTCAGTATTTATGCTGATCAAGCTTAATCATATCCTGGTTATAGCTTAACTTCACAAGGAAATAAGAGTCACTTAATTAAAAATATTTCTCAAATTGTCAATTAATTCCTTTCAGATAGCTAACACTTTAGCATACAATATGTAAAGGGGGAGTTAGCAACATTAGCTTTGAAAATGAGAACATGAGAAGTAAAATAAGACCTAAAACTGTCTAGTCATGTGAAACTAATTCTTGCCAAACGCAAAAAAAAACACTGTGATATATTTGTAGTGTAAGAATTATTGGTTTCCCAGCAAACAAGTGGCTACAATCACTAGAACTAGCTGTAATTACTATTTTCACTCAACACATGGTATGCTAAAGTGTTAGCATAAAGCTACAGCTAAAGATCTAGTGAGGACAGCTGATTTGAACTTTAAAGTTTTTATTGCATAACATGTACACTAGTCAAAGGGACAATCTCCCATGTGTTTTTGAGACCTGAAGTTTAAAAAACAAGCCATTAAACAAAAAATAGTCTCAAAAGTTAGCGAGAGGTTACAGCTCACGTGTTAGCATCTTCTGATGTTCTTCAATACTAAAGTACAGTTATAACGTAACCATTAAAGCAAAATTTATGGAAAACATGAAAGAAAATATGCCTACTACACTGTTTTGAGAGTGTGTTTGCCATCTACTTGTACTCCATCATTTCCTGTTATGCTTCAAAGGGTCGCGGGGTTCGATTTTCTATTTCGTCCACTGTTTCGTCTACGCTTTGTTGCGTCCGTTTACTTTGCCAGACGCCTAGAAAAATGAAAAATTGCCTCTAAATTCAACATAAAGAGCAAATGCAAGACTAATTATTTTTGATCTATGTCTATCAGCACCTACTAGTGTGTGATGTCTTAATCATGTTGGTCCCACGCTAACAGGGTGCTGCTATTGAAGCTCATATAAAACAATTTTGGACTTCAATCGCCACAACCCTCTCGATGACTTGTCTTCTCCTGAAAAATATCCAATATCAACTCCTCCAAAGCCACCCACAGCTGAGCTGTGATGTATGGCTCATTATTTATTTTTTTCTGTTTGTTTATCCCTGTAATCCAAGCTGTTATATTGGCAGGCGACAACAAATGAGCCGAGATATCAGTCATCGGCCCATCGATAAGAACGTTGCTCCTGAAATCACACACCGTCAGGGGGGCCGCCTTAACACCGCGTGGTGAGTAAAAACAAGGGTTTGGAAGGTGGTGAAAGTGTTTTGGCCATCCAATGCTCCACCTTCTCTCCAGTCCCATGTGAGTGGTAGAGCAGGTAAACCCCAGCCATGGGCCATTTCTAATGGTGCATTTAAAAAAAGATGAACACAAACACACACATGCTTCTTATTATTGCTGCTGGCCAAGAGGATCTAGCAGGTGAACAGAAACATATTGTATTTAAGAGCGCATAGGGGTGTTAAAGGGGTATTTCAACATTTTTGGAAGTAATATTAGCCTCCTAATTTCACTGTCCTGATGTGTCAAATTGTCTTCTGTTGAAGACCATTGAAACAAGGGTTAAAAGCATGCTTAAAGGTGCATTTTTTGCTTTCACTGACCACCAAATATAATCATAGTTTAAAACTAAAACTTAATTGATATGTTTAAAAACTGATAGAAAGTTAATTGATTAAATTTGTAATGATTATTGGGTCAGAAATCATACAAAAAAAACTTTTTTGCTCCCCAAGATAAAGATTCACTATTCATGGAATCAATTAAATGATTAACAGATTTACTTAAAAATAAAACAATAGTTTTATGCAGTCTTATCAATTTTCAGCCAAATATGGCAAATGAAAATTGGAGACTAACACCAAAAAATGCTGATGTATCCCTTTAAGCAAGAACAATGTGAACAGTGAGTGAGCTTACATTACTTTTCTGTGGTGCTAGCCGATCAAAAAAAAGTCAAATGAGTTAATTTGCTGCAAACTGGCGATTAGATTCAGTAGGTGCAAATGCACAGCAGAAGCAGCAGCATCGGTGTTCATATGGTGCAACACGCTCAAGCTACAGAGTCAATTGGCTGCTAATCCCACTTCATATGGTGCAAACATGAAAAACACATGTACTTATGGTGCAATAAGGGCAGATTGTCTTTTTGAATTCTATGGTGCAACTTGAGTACTGCCTTCAGTTATCGGCCAAGGCTGTGCCAAAGGCTCCGTCCAAACGGACAACTGCTCTTCCTGTCCTGCAGAAGCTATGCAAGTCTCCAACGCAAGGAGATGTGCTTAGTCTACACGCTCACAACACACACATATATATATATATATTTACACACAGTCTCTCTCTCTCACACACACACACACAGGGTTTTCCTCCACTGCAGGGAGATATGCAGGTCAGTACACACATACAGACACACAGAAAACTAGTGTAACAACAATGGGATGCATCCCTACCTCACCGCTTGAATACAAACATACACACACTCTCTCACACACTAATGTCCAATAATCCCTTACCCCTTTATAATTTGGGAACAATATTCATATGGTGCTATTGAGTAAAGTCGGATGGTTTTTTGTATAGTTGTGGTTACAGTGATATGGAGAATTTAGCCAAAAACATTTAGAGTGTTACACATTCAAAGTGATTGAACAGTGTGAATCAATCTATCTGGGTTTCCTCATGTAGAGAGTGTACATAAAAACAGCAACACCTTCCGTCTCTGTGACACATAAAAAAGCTACAATGCCTTATCCACATGACAGACGTGGAGATTGAATTATTTTTCAGACGTTCAAAGTCACGGTTATGTGCAAAAAGACAAACTTACATGGAGGGTGGTGCTAATTTTTTGGTACACTCTGTTGTGGACATGCACTGTACAATTAGCATGGGTTCAGTGCGCCAGAGCACAGAAATCAAAAGGAAAAACAGCATACTGTGTTAGCATGTTGTCCTTACAAACCGAATATGCGACATTTAGAGAACACAGTCAGACATTTTCTGTTTAGTTTCACAGATCGTTCTCGTGAATTTCCTGCATGAATGTTCTAGATTCGAGGGCACATGTGCTCCTGGGAAAATAAGTGGTTACTACTAAAGGCATAAGGTTTGAAGAGTCACAGCTTCATATGTACTTCTGGGTTGTTAAAGGGAGATTTATGAGTTCCAGAGCAACTGGCCCACTAGCTTCTCCCCCGGCGCTGACCTCTGACCTCTTGACCCAAACCATGACCCCCCCCCTTTCGCACCCAGAGCTCCAGCCACTCACCAATCAGGTTTAACACAGCCAAATCAGGTCTGACACAACCAAAAAAAAAATACAGTTCCTTCTTTCTATGGAGGTGTTCATGTGTGGCATTCAGACTCAGCTGCAGCGGTCCAATCAGACTGCAGGTATCATCTCTATTTTCCTTTTTTCATTCAGATTATTCTTCATATCATCAAGAATCCATAGTTCACACTCTACAGTTGAGTCTGAATGCTACACAATGAAAAGTTTCTTCACATACAAAAAAACCCAGAGCCTTAGCCAGGCCCGCTCTGTAGGAAAGTAACATCCGGTCAGTGTTATTGTATGGCTACACATCCACAGCTATGCAAGGTCACACACAGAGAGGTTCTGGGCTTGGAAACCTTTACAAAAAAATACCACAATGCTATTCTCATGTATTGCTTTGTTGTTGTTTGAGTTTATATTCAACTTTTTTTTTTTCTTTGTTTGTTTGTTTGTTGAAAAGGTAATAGAGGATCTAATGTGCAACAATGCAAACATGCCATTTGTTTACCTTTTTGTATTATTTGTAATTAGTTTGGTAAAAGTTAGTATAATTTTTCTGGAGTTTATTTACAGATTTCTCTATTTAGTTATGTTGATGGGTTGTAATTGGTCAGGAGGAGGAAAAAACAGTGTTATGTACCTTTAAGTTGGGAGGATAATCAGGAAGATGCAACCTCCCAACAGAGGAAGTTTAATTGTTTTGTTGTTTTGTTTTGTTTCTGGATAAACACATAAATGTTACACTATCAGGGTCTGCAAAGCATATGAGGCCTGTTTTTAGGCTGTGTGTATGAGAGGATGCATGGTGTGTGTGTGTGTGTGTGAGTGCAAACAACCGTATGTGTCAGAAATGCTTCATATGCATTTTTTTAGCCAAAGTTTTACTTGCTTGGTCCAGAGCTGTGAAATTATCATTCCTCATCATGGTTTTGTAGAAATTGAGGCCAGATGCTAAGCTGTTTCTGATCTCAGACCAGTTTTTACCAGATCTGATTTAAACTACAGTCAAAATCCTCACCTTTTAGAGCTGTAAGGGTTTGGTTGTTTCGGCACAAATACTCAAATTCAATCATGGAAAACAAGTGGGGAGGATTTCAGTGGTTTGACTCAGGTGTGGACACTACAAGCACAGGGCAGGGTCAGTCTAAACCTTAATGTGGATGTAACAATAAGATGTACCATGAGCTTTTATTTTGTCGGGGTCATGCTTTTTTACTGTGTTCTTCAGCTTGGAAAAAAAAATAGTAGCTGTAGAGATTTTGATGTGCTAAAGTACCTTTCATTTTCTCGTGGTTGGCATTTTGATTGTAAATACCTTTTTCTGGTAATCCTCCTCAGTTGGATCTATGTTCGATGAGTTTGCTTAGATGGCTCTTTGAAATGTACTGATAGTAAATGTTCTTTATAAATACCCAGAATGTAAGATGAGAGAAGATGAATAATACAGCTTAACTGGGAACTGTGTTTTCGTAGGAGTCTGTGCCATTGTGTTGTCTTGAGTATAAGCACACTGATATTAGATCAGTAGGCAAGATGAAGTTTCTGGAGGTGATATGCCAGACAGCCACAATCTCACTTTGGTTCTGTTTCTCTAGAAAAACGGTGGATTGGAACAAATAAGTAGCCTAAAATTGTCTCTCACATTGCTGATTAACACAAAAAACAGTATTAAATTGTTGTGCAAAGGACGATTTCCACCACAAGCAATGATGAGAGACGATTTTATCTCTTTACAGGTACAAAAATGCTGAAACTAAACCCCTGATACTTTTTGTTAATGTTGCCAACGTGTAAGTGCTCAAGGGTTTTCATGAATTATAAATGTTAATTCTAAATATGAAGTCTGTGCCAGCAGTTGGTTAGCTTAGCTTAGCTTAGCACAAAGAATGGCAAGCAGGTTAAAAAAAGGAAGCTACTGTAGGTAGCTTTATCCAGTGTTAAAAAGTTGACTTGTATCACTTATTTACTACAGTGCACATTTTTAGCTTAATTTCCACCGTTTCATTCAAGTATTTAATGCTAAGTGTGAAAATATGTCCAGTGTTTGGTAATCTCTAAAATTCAACAATGTAAAGAAACATTTCAAAACAATAGAAATACTTCAAGTGGTTGTTTTTCCTTTAATTTAAGACAGAAGTTATACAAAGGTTGTTTCTTCCTGTTTTCAGTCATGCTAAGCTAACTGTCATCTGGCTGTAGCTTCATGAATTAGTAATATTTTCATATTTATATGTCGTGAGAAAAGAACCACAGCTGACATTTTGTTCTTCTTTACTGTTTTGAGTTGGAGGCAGAATTTAATGTAATTTTTTTGGGAACAAACCCTTTAAAGATGATAATAGCAGTTTGGGATCCCTATTTAAGATTTACTGACTCTGAAAGTGATTCAGTAGCTTGATAAGATGGACATATTGTAAAATTGTACAGTGTTATGTGGCATCAATAAGAAGATATTTCAAATGGGAGAAAATGAGAAACAAAACCAGTGTTGCTGCAATTATTTTCATCCTAATCAAAGCAGAGGCTGCCTGGCTTAAATCCCCCAACTTCACTTTAGAAACGATGGCTGCTGTCATCAACTGTGTTCAAAGCGCTCCTGCGTCAGCTCATAAAAACACCCTTCAACAATCTCCTGGTCTTTAGGGGATTTCCCATATTCACAGCGAATGTTTCTGACCAACCACAAACGAAACGGAAGAGAAACGAGACGACACATTGTGTATCTCTTGTTTGTCTGTGTATTCTGTGTCTACGACAGTGTAAAAGCATTCTGGGGAAGAGTTAAATGATATTTTTAATGGCTCCAGGTGGCCAGCGTTAGGAAATGTGTTATTTTTGTTACAATACCTCCTGAAAAATAAAGTCTATTTATCTGTGAAGAGACAGAGATTTACAATAATACAGATGACTACATAGAAATTATGACAGATTTTAAATGATGTAAAACAGATATAAATGAAAACATGTACAGTTCATTTGGTTTTGAACACAATACAGAGATGTATATGTGTCAGTATTGAGTTTGATTTTATATATTTACCATTTTATTACATTGTAATGTTGTGACTGCGATGGAGAAAAAAAAATATAAAGGAATATAAATTAATTTTTCCAAATGTGAGTCGCTCCTCTTTTCCATTTTATGACACATGATATAAGATTTTTTGTTACATTTTTTTGAATAACAACACAAAAAACCATCAGATTTTAAGTCAGTTTTATTGAGTTGGAAAATGACATTAGACCATAGGAATCTCTCAACAGGCCACACAGGATTTGCATAGCACCAAAGACTTTTTACACTTCTCAAGACTAGAAACCTAAGTAACAGTGACTTTAAGGAACAAACGCAAATAGAGTGCAAAGTTGCAGCTTGCATGAAGCATTTTAACATTACAAACACATATATATGATAACCATAAAGATGAAACCATCAGGTAGATTCTGTTCTGCATTTCACACAACATCACTGGCCTGAATTTTACTGTGATCGATTTATGGCACATAAAATAAGGTTTTGCAGTATCATATGCAGGACAGAAGGGGACAAACAGCTTTTCAAAACAGCAATACACCCAATGTGACTCAAATCAACCACATTGATGAGGTATATGGACCAAGTTTTGAAAAGTAAAAAACTACTGGAGTGGGTTGGTCATGTTGACCACAGTCTCATTTCTCAATGGTGATTGGATCAAGGTATGTCAAGTATTTCACATATGGGTGTTTTAAAAATATATACAGAAGACAGAGCAGAACATGAAAAAAGTATTAATATGGAAATTTTCATGTTCGCTTTTTAGCAGCTAACACACACACAAATACAGACGATTGGACAGTGTAATCTCGATACATGGTTGGAGAAACATGCAAGTATTTCAGTGCTGCATCTAAGGACGAGGCTGACAATAATCTATGTATCTGTTTTTGACAAGGATTCCCTTAAAGAGACTAAAAACAATGAGTTACTCTGTTTCTCAACACTTTAAGATACCTAACTCTGCATTCAGCTCCGAATGTCATTAGTTCCTACTGCACATTTTAATCTTAAAAACTGATCAGACACACATAGTTACATTTTTAGAAAACACCAAATAGTTTTATTTAAATAGCTGGGCACTGTAGTTATTAGCAAATGTTACTCTAACAGGAGAAAATAGTGCGTTTTGAGGGGAACTTATTTATGCTGCCAATTAATACTCATTTGATGCTCTGAGCAGGCCAGCTGACAGTCTTGGTTGGGCCCGGGACAAGATAATCTGAGAAGGGCCCCCCTGTGCCTGGATTTCTCCTTTTCCCTTGCTCTTCCTCTCCTCACATCTCTTCCTCTCCTGTTCCTCTGCTCTTCCTCTCTTCACATCTCTGCCTCTCCTGTGTCGGTCATTTTTGTTGGCCATAATGCGGGATCGCTAAAATTAGGGCCACTCTTCTCTCTCACTGGTAGCCTGGCTCTGACCCTCCACTCCGGGGCAACGAGCCCCTCGGCATCTCTCTCTCTGTCACCTGACTGCAGCTGAATCTCTCCTCTCTGACGGAGCTACCAAACGCTTTTTAAAAAATATCGAGTAAATCTCAAAGGCCTCTGTTTTCTTCTTCTCTTCTTCTCTTTTCTTTTCTGAGCCCTGGACTTGTGCTGACCGGACATTTTGAGCGCACTGAACTTGATATCAAATGACAACATCAGAGTTTGATCAGTGGCCAATATTGTGTTGGGGGTGGGGGTGGGGGTTGGGGGTTCTTCACCACTATTTCAAGGACTATTAGGAATAAAACAAATAAAAAGCTTTTATGTAACTCAAATATTGTATTTTTTTCCCTTATTTTGAAAAACTTTGAATAATAATTCCATAAGTTAATAAGGGCCCCGTTCTGCCCCCCACCCCGGGCCCTGGGACAACAGACTTGATTGTCCCGCCCTATCAGTGGGCGTGGCTCTTAGTAATGGAAGGTGGATGGAGTCAAAATAACTACAGCATCCATCTTGTTCAAAATGAAATAAAGTGTCTTAGAGTGTCATTATTTGATGTGTTTTTAATTTTTAACTCTTTTCTTAAGGTGCTGAACGACGAGACTCTATAAATCAGGCCTTGAATACAAATGCAAAACTTTTTAGTTTACATCTGAAGTTGGCTTTTAGTTTTTCATGGGCTGTTTTTTTTATGGATAAAATGTGTCAATGAGCATCAAACAAATAAGAGAAATTGATATAATCAAGTTTCAACTAATGACCTTAATTTTATTTTCTTCTATTTTAAACAGGTGATCCAGAGTTTCACTGTCCTACCTGATGCTATTATTAACTGTTAGTTAATATCTCTTTGGAGCATTGAGTCTTTGGTATAATTCACACAGATACTCAACATACAGAGCAGATGCCTGATGAATCTTCCCTCGCTGAACATTTTGCATAGAACCATCCCCTTAAAAACACGAATACTACTCATTATAGCCTTTTAGTTCTTATTATTATCATACTATCTTTTAAAAGTAAAAAATATATCAACTAGAATTCAGATTTAATGTTTGAAGCAGGCAAATATGGATAAAATGATATTTTAAGCAGCAATGTAGAAAATCAGTGTAACAACTTAAGCATCCATCAACTTTTCCTTTCAGTGAGATTCAACAAGAATCTTAAATGAGCTAGTGGCTCCCTCTGTTGACCAAAACTAAGACTACAATTACAAAAGAAGATAAAATACACACATCACCAAAATAGTTTTCCATGCAGACAGTTACAGCAGAAAGATGAAAAATAAATCTCTAAAATCAGAACCCTTAAATGTTTTTTTTAAACTCACTATAAAATCATTTATCTCATTTTATCATCCTGCTACCAAAGAAATATGTCATAATTCTTTAAAACAAGTTACATTCAACAACAAAACACCACTGGCTTCTTGTCACATTTTCAAGTCGATCATAACAGGATTTTTCCCACAGTAACGCTGAGGAGCATCAGTGACAACTATGATATTCACTTTTTCTTACTTAAACTGAAAAAACTCGATATTCATTTTTTCTAACTTAAAACTCAAATCCTTTTATTAAAATGTTCACATGTTCTTATAAAACAAATAGGTCCTCCTGGCAGCCTGCACATTGAGGAAGGCGGTAGTTATGTAACATACTGACCTAGAGACTGAACTTAGCCTGCTGCTGCCCTGTTAGCTTAACCCAGCCTACCAGTTTCCACCGGAGTTTACCAAACACCTTAACTTGTGTTGTCAGTCGGCAATCAAGTTTATTTGTCACATGTGATCATTTAAGGTGCAATGGCGTGCATTTAGTGCCGCTGTGCCTCAGCACTGTGTATGTTACTGAGACCAAAACAACCCAGAGGCAATTAGAAAGATTAATTTCTCTCAACTCTGCTCAATCCACTCCTCCATAGTACGGCCGCGACAGTATAAAGTTGATCCGAAACGCTTTGATTTTGGAGAATTTTAGGTTGTAGGTGTGTTATTGTGCTGGTAGGATATGAGAGAAGCAAGTGGAAGCTTCTTACATGAGGAGTGATACAGAATTGCGTAAAAAAATATGACATTACTGTTGTAGCATACAGTTACTAACCACCAATAGGCTATCTGTTTTATAAAGCTGTTTTAACACCAGTGTACAACTCTACAGCAGGTATCAGTCGGCCTGACAGCAGGTCTTTTTACTGCACACACATGTGAGAGTGAAAGCTAAGGCAGAGGCCTCAGTGACTAAAGTGCAACGTGTCAAGTACCTATTGGAGCATGAACAGGTGAACTGGCCTTGATTGGTTTACTCCAAAAGGGGGTCGTCATCATCGTCGTCAACCTGCAGCCTCTGGAAAGGCCGAGGACCTGACGGACGGCGAGAGCTCAGCATCCTTAACAGAACTGAAGAGAGAGCGAGGCCTTGTCAGTTTGTTTTGAAGTTGGAGACATACAGTGCTTTTATGCTGACATGTCGATCATTTGGCAGAATTCAGTGGCATTTGGTGCAAATATTGCTATTTTCAACCAAGATTTTGGAAAAACTAGTTTCCACAGTTGAGTGTCTTTTAAGAACAATGATCAAATCTTTTCAAAATTTTCAATCTTGCTTTTCTACTCGGCATATTACTAAATCGGGTCTGGTCAACATCAATAATAATGTGAGTTTTTTTTCAGTGCTTTTTGTTCTTAGATCGGCCTTTGACACACTGAATGGATCACTGATGTGTCTGGCTCCTCCTCTCACACTTCTCTCTTTTGTGGTCTCCCCAAGAGGCTCTCACTATTGTTCTCAATCTACATGCTAACCATGGTGTTAACCATGTGCAAACATAGCACTTATTAGCATGCTGTTTTTGTTTAGACTTACCAGTGACTGCAGTGAGTAACAGCAGGACGCCCACCACCAGGCCGACCATCACAGGGACGTCCCAGCACGTCTCAGCAGACAGCAGGCACCGAGCATCCTTCAGGGTGCCGTTGTTGGGCTGTGCCGGCACCGACAGCAGGTGGCACATGAGTGGGTAAATGTCAACGCTCTGTAAACTCTTGATGTGATAATCCTGACGGAAGCTGGGACCAGTAGCTGCCAGGAAGGGGTGCATGCTGGATAGGGAGTTGTCATAGCCATGATCTCCCACTTAGGGAAAGAAAGAGGGTAAAGGATGGTGATCCTATCAGTGTGCATATGCTTAAAAATGGAAATATTTCTTTGCTGTACTCGTATCCACAAGAAAAAACAATAACCTAAAGTATTAAGAAAGTACAAGTTGTTTTAAGTGTTACAATTAAGAGAAAAGTGATGCAGATGACTTTGTGGTTGACCAAATGTATGCACTGAGAAAACCATAAATAGACATACATCTTATGTCTTTGTTCTCTCCCTGCACTATGGTCCAGCCCTCGTCAGCAACCAGTATGATCTGCTGGATGAGCTTGTTGTTCTTGTAGTGCAGCCTTTCAGGGATGTCCTTTTTCAAATACGCTTTCATATTTTTGTGGCAATCTTTCAGAAGGTTGTAGACATACTCTGGGTCTGCAAAGTAACAGAAGCATAATTTAAAAAAGCAAAAAGACAAATAGGACAATTCTGCATGTTTGTATGCAAGCTCTTTTATCCAATGTTAGCTTATGTGAACTGGTTACCTTTGAGTGGGATGAGCGCAGCCACGGGTGTTTGGTCCACCAGTGTGTAGTTGCCAGGTAGGAGGCATTTATCCAGTTGTATGACGCGCTCGGTTGAGCACTGAGTCATGCCGTGGTCACTGGTTATCAGGATGTTGATGTGACCCCAGAGCTCAGTCCGCTTCAGCTCTGAAATCAGCAGGCCGATGTTGTCATCAACCTGACAGCGTACAAGGAGACACAGACATCAATAGCTTTCAGGGAAATCTCAAGTGAGTGGAGTTCTGTACAAATTAGACTGAAAAGTGTGCTAAGACATTGGATCACACCAGGTTTAAGGCATTTTCACAATGAATTTTATATTTACTGCATCCATATTGAAGATATAACTCAATAGCAGGTACTTTAAAAAAAATACTTAAAAATACACAAAACTAGTATCTATTGTACAAACAGAATATTAAAACAATAAATCATAACCTCAAAAAATTACTCTTAAACACTTGTGAACAGGCATGTCGGTAATGATATAGACTTGTCTGTAGCCATGTTAGCACTGCAGCATGCTAACACTGTCACAGTGACGATATTGACAGGTTGACAGTAAGAGAGAATCAAGGTTACCATGTTCACTGTCTTAGTTTAGCATATTAGCATGCTAATATTTGCTTATTTACACTAAAGACAAAGCTACAGCTAAGACTGGCGGGAATTTCATTACTTTTGCAGGTATCTCGTCAAAGACAGTTTTGGAAACTGAAAACTATTGACCTGATGGTGGCGCTAGAAGATCACCAAAGACAGCAGGAATCATCCGCTGAGGACCATGAATGTCTGTACAAATACTTCTTTATTTTATTAAATTAAATACTAACTTATTGTCTCTCAAAATGGTTTTTTTAAACACACATTCTGACATTTCACAGAAGGAAAAACACAGGCTTCACCAGCCAGGGCTGTGGTGTTTTAAAGTACTGGCTCAGCCAGTGCAGTAAGCCAGAGTAAATACTGGTTTCTGACTGTCCTCGGGTTAGTGTAATGTTGTGTGACAGCAAATTTCAAACATATTTCTGGTGAATAGGCAAACTAGGTTGTCAATCATTGCTCAGGATTCACTTAATTACAGTTTACTGTCATAAAGTGCTTCATACTCTGTTACCTGTTAACTCACTGGTGGAAATAACCAAATAAGATCTTAGTTTAGCTATTTTTCTTTTGAAAGAGACAGTCGTATCAGCACATTAGGAGCATGAGAGACCAACAGGAAAACATGCTCCTAATGTGCTAAAGGTAAAAGTTTTTGTTTACAGAACAAAATTTCAGTCATCACCTCTGTGGTTTTAGGCTTATATTAATTACTGTACCTCTTGCAGCGCTTTGCTCATGGCAGTGGTGTTGTCAGGACCGAATAAGTGACCTGACCGGTCCGGCTCCTCCCAGTAAAGTGCTGCAAACTTCACTCCATCCCCCTAGGGGAATGAGATGCATGGACAAAATGTGAAACAATGACCCTTCAGGTGAGCAGATTTTATTACCTTGTTCTCTTAAGAGGCACTGACTCAGTTTTAAAACAGAGAAAGAGCAAAAAAACATGGAGACCTTGGAGGATATTGAACTGAAACATGTCTTAAGCTGAAGAGTTACACATTACATTTAATAGTACTCAAGTAACTTTTCTACCTTTCTGTCCCCCAAAATCCAGTTTGTCACATTCCCTAGCCGTTCCTGGAAAGTCACATGAGAGTTGTAGGGAAAAAAGTGTGTCGCTGTGCGGTTGTTGATAAGGACATCAGACCCAGGCCACATCATGGCTGCCGTCTTGTAGCCAGAGTCCAGCGCGGTGAGCCAGAGGGGCTGCGTCTGGTTCCACCATGACGGGTCTTTGTCGTTGCTGGTGCTAAAGTTCTTGCCGCTGACAGGGTCGTACATGTAACTGGCCAGGATACCGTGAGACTCAGCATACAGCCCTGTCACCTAGGGAGAAAAAAAGAAGATCATTTATGTTGTTGTGATCATTATAATTCATTAATATACTGATTTTCTTTGTATTTGTGTTTATCGTCTTGTCTTTTGTTTTCCTCTATATTTTGAGATTTCATTGGGCTAAAAAAATAGCTAAAGCTTACAAAGCCTCTTAGTGTTTATTTGAATTATTTCTCACATATGCAAGTCTGCAGTGTTAGCTTAATGCATCAACAAATGAACTACTGTAGTTGTTTTCAGATAAGCTTTCCATACGGCTTTCTGACAGATGATCCTACAGAACATGAAAAGCAAGGGCAGCAGAGTTACCAGGCTGTAGTGGTTGGGAAACGTCTTGGTGATGAAGACGTTGGTGAGCTCCTCCACCAGGACCCCTTGGCTGTACAGGTGCTTAAGGTTCGGCATGGGGAACCTCTGCAGGTAGTCCGCCCGAAAACCATCGAACGACACCAGCAGCAGTGGCGGCGGATCTTGTTGGGCTGTGTCGTTTTCTGCGGCCAGAGCTCCAACGCTACACAGAAAGCCCAGCAGTATTTTCAGTAACATCCTGAAAAGATGTGGAAAAAATGGTTATCTACAATTACAAATGACTGGACATGGTTTGCTTAAAAAAGACCGAGAGTCTACAGTTAAGAAAGTAGCTCTGAAAGGCCTCATGGTTTTACTAGAGGGAAATCAGGGGATCACCAAAATCAGTGGTCCGTGAGTGGCATTTACTGGCAACCCTCGGTTTACTGCTGAGACATTTCAGTCTGGACCAGGCAAACACATTCATCCCAAGAGCCCTGCTGCTAATGTGGCAAAACATCCCTAAAGGGCAGAAACAAACAACATCTGATACTGAATCGGCTCTTCCAAGGCAGGAGCAACCCAAGCTGTGGGCAGTTTCAATTTCACATCCCTAAATTGTCACAGGTGGACTGCACGCTGGTTGAAATCCACCAGAAAGTAAAACAAACTATCAGTCAAGCTTCAGAGAAAGGCTTAATAAAAACTAAAATGACAAAAATGTCTGGCTTGATGGTAAAATATATTTTTCAGACAGCACATTTAACAAACAGAAGCACAGAGAGAGAAATTTTGCTTTCGCTTTTCACTTTTACTCAGCAGGAAATGAAAGTTATAGCGGTTTATTCATGTTGTACCAGCCGGCAACATCCACAATGACAACCAATCTACTAACATAGGCATATGAGTAAGTTGCTCATTTGCTCATGATTTACATGTGCTAATTTGCTTGTCTGTAATGGAAGAGGGTTTCTTTAAGTTCCTATTTTTTGGGACACAGTAATTTTTCTGTCGGTTAACATGTTAAAAAATTGCCAACTTATGCTGTAATTAACACCAGAGTTGGATCCGCTTATGAGAACTTCTTTATTTTATATGCCAGAACAGCACATTTCAGGCTTGATTTGACACAGTAAAGTGTGCTTTGCATCAAGAACAAAGAGTGAAACTCCAGTCAGATCAGAAATGACTACAGCAGTGCAAACAGATATCCACACAGATATGCCTCCACCCACAATTTTGCCGGTCTCGAACGTACTTTCCCTAACTTTCCTCCCACTCTACGCACACTTTTATCGAGTATAATTTTCTTATTTACTTTTTAAATTGAGGCAGTTAAGTAATCCTAACAGCAAAGATCACAAGTTTAGATTTCAGACACGCATGAAATTGAGGAAAAGTTAAGTAAATTAGATTGAGTATAAATACACCTACGCGACGAGTGAAAGAAAGAGAGGCATTGATCCCTGTTCCGGTCTCTCTCTCTCTATTTAATTACATTCATTATCCTTTAAAGACACTGGTCTGTCACTTTAGCTTTATAGGAACCACGTAGCTATCACGTAGCATCAGTAAACTATATATTACAAAGTAAGTGGTGCAAACTCAGCTTTAAAGTATATACACACATTATTAAGCAGCCGTCGGCACAGCTGTTAATAATATGGATTTTTCTTCCAGGACGGGCCTCGATAATAATAATTTAACTAAAGTACAAATAAGTTTAATTAAACCTATTGACAATTTATTACACGTGCGCGCGCTTGATAAAGCCGTGACGCAACTGACAACCAACTGAAAAACTGACCTGTCAACACACTTCAGCAGCTCAAAAATACCGACAACCGACTAAAAACACGCAGAAATGTCCATAATAATTGCACGAATAAATACTTGAGACAATGTGAAAGCAAAACGAAGAATGGGTGACATATATTACGCAAGCAAAAATTGTTTTATTTTACTAACAGCCGAGGAGCTGGTTAGCTGTCTGCACAGCATTAGCCTGCTAATGTTACAGCGGTCACACACTGCTTACAGTAAAATAAACATATTACGGTATATTAATGTTACCTGAAACAGGCAGTTGTCCGCCAGACAGTGCCGTTTATTAACTTTTCCTCTCTGTTCCGCAGCCAAATTATCAATGGACTTCCTCAAAAATACACCATCGCTGGGATGCTATCAAGCTAGCTAAGATGGTATTCAGAGACTTCCGGTCAGGAATTTCAAAATAAACCACTCTTATTAACGACCGAAATACCACACTAAATGATATTATATTTGTTAACTACAGTTTCACTTTCCATATAAGAAGCAGCTCAACTGAAAAATAGTGATTAAAGGAAACCTAGAAACCGACAGATTTTTTAATCATATGTTAGTTTTAAAAACATCTTGTTTTAATTTTGAGGTAACAACTGCTCACCTCTGCTCTTGTTGAGGCCAACTTGACGTAACAGTCGACTGAAGCCTTAACTTAATTGGCAGGTCGAGCAGCGAATCAGCGTTCAGATTCGGAGGGCGGGACAAGTGTAGCTGGCTAGCTTGTCAGATGCAGGATGTAGGTAAACGTCAAATAAGGCTGCCACAGCTGTCGCACCTGAGTAGAAAAAAATAGGAAATTTTATGATGTTAAGGACGTTGAATTATGTTATAATAGTGCTGTGTCCCTTGTCTTTGTTTATGTCAATTCAAAATAACTTGATGAGGTAATATTGTAGTAAATTAGATTAGAAGTGCATGATCAACTCCAACACAGTACCTCTCAGCATTGCATGGACCCATTGTTTTGCAATTTGCTAGTCAAGCACATTGTCAGCATCCACTTGCAATTCAGCATAGACTAGCCCCACAGACTAATTACAAATGTGGCATGCAGTAATTTGATGGTATCTCTTCCCAAGCACTGCCTCACTGATGACAGGAATGATATGGAATTTACATCTCTGAATCCTTGCAATGTTTTTAGAATTTCCCATCTTTCAGGCAGCCTTTGATTTTAATTAGCTCTAATACAAGTATTCCTGAGACAAAAATCTCACGAGACAGTCATGACAATGGGATCATTAATCACAGCAAAAATGTAGATGCTATTCCTCTCAGTAAAGTTGTAATTGCATTTTTAAACATTTTTTAGATTGTAAAATCAGTGTTTTGAATCTACAAACTGGGATCTTGGAGTTTGGAAGCTGAGAGCATTTATTACCAGACAGGGAAGGTCTACTGAAAGACGCTGATAAGTAACATTTCAGGTATGTACAATCACAAGAAACCAGCTTCCCAATGCTTTTTAAAAGTCTTTCATGTGCTTATTGTCTTCCAGGTTTCATTTTGCAAAAACATGTTTATGTCCTCAAATCTAAAATTTTAAATACTGAAATAATTTTGAACCCACCAAAACATTTGTATGTATTCTTTATAAAAGTTTAAGCTTCAAATTGTAGGTTTTGGTGAATGTTTTTGATAACTGGTTTACAATATCCTTTAAAGATGCACTGATGCTTTCATAGCCACCAAATATTTAACTTTTTGAAGCTACTTTCTCTCCATTCAACAACAGCGATAATATTCTGTGTTGACTGAAGTTGTATTCTCCTTTAAGGATCATCACCGTCACTGGCATTTCCTTTCTGCCTTCCCTGTCCAAAGTCCTGTGGTGTCTTCTGATAAGGTAGGCACTGTTGGCATCACGGTCACTCTGCTCAACACCTTGACACTCTCAGGACCACATCTGACTGACTTCTTCGGTCACAATGAGCCGCTTTGAGGAGAGCCGCTATGAGTCAGTTTCCTATAACCTGACCTCCGAGACAATATATGAAACCGTCATAGAGAATGAATCTCACCATTCCACAGACGAAAGGCGAAGCCGTTCTTCTTCTTCTTCTTCTTCTTCTTCCTCATCCTCTGCGGCTTCCTCCCATGGAGGAGAAGAGGCAAGAGAAGTACGAGAGGTGAGAGTGGAGAGAGTGGAGAGAGTGGAGAGAGTGGAGATAGAGAAGAGGGGAGACTCAGACTCGGACTCGGACAAAGAGGAACAAGATGAGATGAAGATGGAAGTGGAGGAGACCAGAAGAGTCACTCGGAGTTGGGAGAGGGTGGTGGACAGGTCTTCTCCAGAAGTGGTGAACAGGTCTTCTCCATATTTGGTGAACAGGGCCTCTCCAGAGGTGGTGAACAGGGCTTCTCCGTATTTGGTGAACAGGTCTTCTTCAGAGGTGGAGATGGACAGAGGACGCTCATCACGCAACTCATCCCGCAACTCATCACGCAGATCCTCATCTTCATCATCATCATCATCATCATCCGACTCTGAAAATGAGGGAGATGATAAGAAGAAGAAGCCAGGAAAGACGGGTCCTGATGTCACACTTTTTGTGAAGGTAGGGACAAAGTGGTTTGTATTTACTGCATGAGGTGATTGTGTAATGGCCTCAGTTAATCTCTTTGATATTTTCAGCTGTGTGTGTGTGTGTGTGTGTGTGTACATATTTTGCACATAGTCATGCTCACACCAATAAACTTGCCTTGAACTAAC
>JAQNCA010000021.1:11152054-11162515 GCA_029783725.1 Acanthurus tractus
AAAAGTTTAAAGAAAATAAAGAAACATGGTGCAGAAAGGCAAAAATGTAATGTCCTCATATGAGTGTGCAGGGTCTCAGGAGGTTAAAGGAAGATTCACATAACACAGGAGACAAGAAAGTGGAGTCACAAGACTAGTTTTCCTTTTTACTAACTGTACATTTAAACCACAGTTCATTTTTTATAATTAATCACTTATAGTGAAACCAGAGGAAATATGCATTAGCTACATTATTTGTTATTAGGCTACTAAATATTTATTCATTGCCTGTTAAGTTTAATTAAAATGTATGTAAATAATGAATATTGCAAAGTGTGGAAAATCAAGCAATTCTTACCTAATGATGCATTTTGTCACATACTGTGCATGTTCCTGCAAAAAAAGGAAATTGACTCTGTGAAAAAAAGACTAGAGTCTACTTCCCTTTTTTAGTCACATCATGATGATGTTATTTTGCACTCTGACTGACCAAATTCACAAGTTTTAAATTACATGAATGATGCACATACATAAAGTTTAATTATCAAGTTTCTGGTAAAGAAGTCCAAGTAAGATTGATGGATAGATGGTGGGAAAGAGAGAGGAGTAAAACAGGTTTTGTGAGCTTTTGGCATGTTCGCATTGTTTTAAACGTCTTTGGTATGTGTCTGCGGGCTTGTGCTAATTGCACAGTTTACTCCCTTGTTTTGTTTGTAACCTGGTGAATCTGGTGCATCATTGTCCTCCTCAATCTTACCATCAGACTTTCTGGAAGACTGGCCAACCAAAACCAGTATAATCTTCTTTCATTCTCTTCTCAATACACTGAGACTCTTTTAATATTCATGACACTCTCAGTATCAGATATGTTTGTATATAAAGGATAGTGAAAGTTACAGGGGGTTTATTGAGATCTTCAAAAATCCATGTTAGATATGAGCAGTTGTGTGAGAAAACCTTGAAACTGGGACTCAATAAAGAGCACATTAACATCGATCTGGGCGCATCTAACATTGTTAGATAAACTTCCTGAACTCAGCTGCAGGAAAAGTCTGTCTAAAACCATGCCTTTAACTCTTTATCTGTGTTCAAGCCTGCTTCACACAGGTGAGATGGTGAAGCTGAAGCAGCAGGGCCTGTTTCTCTGGAGGGCCTAATGAATAATTAAGAGGCGGGGCTTGTGTGAAGAAGTTCATTAAGATGCAGAGTCACACTGGTCTCCATGGTAGCAGGGCTATATTATCAGGATCACGTCTCCTTTGGCAACAGACAACAGGCGAGCTAGCCAAATCTTTGTCTGAAAAAAGACTGACGTTGACTAAAATGAGGAAATTTACTTTTTGGAATGAGTTTTTGAACCAATACTTGAAAATAATCCCAAGAACTGAGCTTAAAGGGTTTGTGCCAAATGGATGGCTGTCACATCATTTGTAAGACAAAAAGGTGGGCCAAGTTAAGTGGGAGGCCATCTTAAATCTCCATAATGTCTGTATTGTTTTTTAATTTTAACTGATGTCTTTTTTTTTTAAATAGAAATCGGTATTAATGACACGATTATAAATTAAATATAATGTAAGATGAAGAAAAGCAGCCAATCCTCATGAAAAACTGGAACAAAATTTGGCATTTTGCTTGGAAACCGCTTAAGTTATTATTATTTAACAATCAAACAAGTTGCCATTAGCTTTTCTTTTTTATTGACAAATTGATTAATCAACTTATCTTCTATACTACTAGTACAAAAAAGAAATTATGTAAAGGACTTTTTTTATTATTTGCCGAGAAAGGGATTGATAGATCCGGAAAATAATCCGCAGATCAATGGGTATCGAGTATATCATTAGTCACATTTCATATTTCAAATATCTTTTATTGAACAATTCAGATTCAAATACATTCTTGTCAAGCATACAGGGCTCAGTTATATTGTCATTCTCGCCCCCACTAGTCACGTTTTATTGACACAGTCACACCTTGTTCTGAGGCAGCTTGCTGTCACCAAAGAGTTCTGTCATTATCTGTGCATGAGAAACCAAGCACTATAGACTATTTATATTCAGGAAAAAAATGGATACTTTGACAAAGTTAATTCATAATTGATGGTCAAGGCTGCATCCAGAGCATATTTCACTACTTTCTACCGTTATGCAACAAGCTCTTAGTGTATTTTATTTCTGTTCAGTAAAATGCTCTCTCTTTTTTAGACCTGGAGTAATGCATTGGAAATAATCTCGACCACCCTTAGTCTGCTTCACCTTTATGGTGTATCCCCTAAACTACACTTTTAAGTACTTTATTTTCAGCTCCATTCACAGATGCAAAGGAAAAGGACAGAGTGTTTACCTCGCTGAGCCATCTGGCCTGGTCTTAATAATTCAGCATATGACAGTACAAGGGCAAAATCCATGTGATTAGGACTCTGCTGGAAAGATATTAAATCCTCAGATGATTATTTTGACAATAATGTGATATCATTGTTTTCTCAAAATCCTCGAGACTTTACCATAAATCTCTAAATCTGCACACAGGAAAAGTAAGTAAACCAAGAATGTATGATATCTGCATTGTAGAAAATTACCAATCATTTTTTAATTCATATCATAATCATATCTCAATTCATATTGGATATTGCATTGCTTCAGACCTATCCTACAGATAACCTCAACAGATGTCCCCAGAAGCATGAATCCCGTAAAAACTATGTTCTGTCTCATTATATGAATGTGTAATATGAATTTGAAATTGACTCAGCTTTGTCTTAAACTCTACACCAAATGGTAAGCTTAGTTCATTTTTGTTCTTTGGTAATCAATTTGTCAGCCTCTCACTTTGCGGAGTGTGTTCGTAACTGCCGAGTTAAGTTTTGCATTCGTAATGCACCTCTTGACAGGAAATCAACTCACCAGCTGTTTGACCTTCCAGATTCACGTGCACTTGCTGTGTAAATCGCCCGTCTCACCTTGACAGATGGTCTTCATTTTAACTTATTACGCTGCTACTTAAAAGCAATCATCTGCACTAGTAATGATTTATGTTTGTGCTGTTTTCATATTTGTATTTAATTATAATTGATTTGTTTTCCACTTAAATACTAATTAGTCTTCTCTGATGATTAGTTGTTCAATTACATTACCACTCTGTTCTGGTAGAGTCAGGGCTTTCTGCAGTGCCTATATATAAAGATAATCGATCCCACAATTAAAACAGAAAAAGGTTGTGAAACAAGACCCTGGAAACCTATTTAAACTAAACATGTTATATTAGAATTAGGCTGTCACTTAAAATAATCATCTTCTTTTCATTTTAGAAGTATGATTTTCTTATTTTTCAGTTAAAGTTATCACATCAATTTTGAAAAAAACATATTTTGCTATTTCCTGGTGGAACAGTTCTTTCTTTTTTACATCTGCCTCAACGTATCTGCACCATAGTGTGGTCTTTACTAAACCGAACAACAAATGCGGTTTTACTGCTGAAATTTCAGCTCTGTTGTCTGTAAGAGGAAAAAGTCATTTGTATCAGATTTGGGACGGCAGTCATTTCTCCAAGGCCTGAATGATTCAATTGTTTCTTTCTTCACCTCTTGAAGCTGCAGGGTTTGTGTGCTGCAGCTTCTTCCAACAATGAAAAAGCCATTCAGCAGGTTGTTACGTTATCATCTCAAGTTGCAGAAGATCGTATATTCTGCACCCTCAGCTGCCTGTCAACACACCGAGTTTCACTGGGCTGTTTCTGCTAAGAGCCAGAGGGCTCTCTGCCAGACAAATTATGATCCTGAATTAGAAACCAGAAGGTAACTGAGAGCAGATATATGCACTGCTGGAGGGGGATGAATGGCTGTATTACTCCTTTTTCTCTATAGATTACAGGACTCAACCTGTGATTGGATAGTTTCATAACAAAGGAAAGAGGTTGTGTGAAGGGTTTTCGTTCTGAAATAAGATGGATGGGCACAAGAAATCAGGCCAGACAAAAGAGCCAGCTCTGACTGAGTTTGTGTGTATTCAGAAACTGAAGCGGTTGAGTCAATGTTCTGTGATGGTTTTGGCTCATGCTTCTTACAGCGATGTACCTCAGGGCAATCTATACAGCGTTTCTCTCTGATAAACAGCCCCAAAGCCCCCAATCCGTGTTGAGGCCCAAAACCAGAGAGGGCTGCCAGCCTTTTCCTGCTCTCCTCAGAGGAAGTGAGTCCCAAGCAATGAGAGACATCCGATTTTATCAGCGCTGCAGATTGCACAGCGCTGCTGCCAAGGGCTTGTCTCATGAATTCACGGTACAGTGCAGGGATTTTTTTCCCCCCACCAACAACCTTGTTGAGCATGCACACTTTAAATGCTTAAAGAAAACATGCTTGGATTTAGAAAACATTGCATGCATATGTGCTTTGTTAAATGTCTTAAAAGATGTATGTCCGCACAGAAAACAAACAGAAGCATTTGTCCTGACTGACTGAACAATTATAATGTGTCATAACCTGCTGTGAGATTCCAGCCCTGTTGGAATCTGCTTCCAGCTGTCTCTGACCTATTTATGAAGGTGATGGATGTAAAGTGAAAATAGTTTATCGTCCGGCTTCCTTTTGTATTTCTTGGTAAGATGTGCATGATTTTTTAGCTGATAGTTCAGCACTGTTGTGCCTCTTCCTGAATGCAGAGAACTGAGAACAATAAATATGGTGATAAAATAAAAATATTGCAGGAAAAAGACATTTTGTTTTTGTTTCAGTGGATGTTTTAGTGGACTTCTTGCAATGTTGCATCCATTGCAGGTGGCTGTGGTCCTGACCTGGTTAGAGAGGCTTTAAAAGAACACAAGAGAAGCACAGTTCAAAAGCAAGGCTGCAGAAATCCTCTCCCCGCACTTAGCCTCATTTACGGCTACTGTGGTTGAATGCAGATGAGAGAGCATCTTTTCTTTTGACTAGATTGCATGCTTGAAAGTTTTTTTTCTTAAATGCCGAAAGCTTGAGGCATTTGTTTTGTGTGTGCAAAGAATGCCGTGAGGTTGTCAGTTAATACTTAAAAGTTTCCATAAGTAGCACAGGGCTGTCTCATTTTCACTTTAGACAAAAGTTAAGATGGTTTTGACCAAATGTGTCATCCTTAGCACTATAATATTAAATCAGCAATTAAAATAACAAACCTGAAAATAGCATAGTTATTTGCCTGGTGGGCTTTACTCTGTTTAAAGATGGTCACAAGGTGGAGAAAAGAAAAGGTAAAATGGCTTAAAATTAGATTTTTATTTGATAATGCATGGCTTCTTAGAGACACGATCTACATGTAGGTATTTAACATTATTCCCAGATCAAACTAACAAATTAAAACCTGTTAATCAAATTTTACATCTGATAATTATTATACGGTGTGAATGAGCAACAACAAAATAAAAGAGTTTTGTTTCATTTGTACTTATACATGGGAAACTGCGACAAATGTGCAAAGTAAAGAAAACATGATGATGGTTCTAGATTCTGTTGAGATAGTGGAAAATGTAAAATGAGGTAACCTGCAACGCAAAGCAGAAGTTGGAGGGACAGGAATAAGGCAAAGTTTGTGGTTTTTGTCACTGACAAAAAGTCACGGACACCAACACTATGGTTCCATTTTGACTTGTTTTTAAAGTATCATGTATGAAGACAAAATCCACGTAATACTTAAGACACTGTTAGTGACGCTGGAGCCCAATGCATGCTTGCTGCATAAGCGTTTATGTGATATAAATGTGGAAGAAAAGCACCTGCTGTATGAGTGCATGCGTTTAAATTGCTGGAGCTGCTCATCTCCGCATTGAAACTGGGAGAACATCTACTAATTTCAGTCTGACTTCATTAACAAAAACCCCGTAGCTGTTTCTGCAAACTGTCGCCTGTCACAGTCATAGTAAAAGTTGGATTAGAGGTCAAATACAGATGCGTTTATACCTCGAGCATCCTGTTATGTATGTCTTAGACCACATTTGGAGATATTTAGATTAATCAGGTTACAGTCTTAATACAGTGACACTTTTACAAGATCAGAAAGCCATGTGTTCTTCCTAAGCCACATTTCAAGTGACACGCAGTGTAAATGGAGGTCTCTTTTTTCATTAAACTGTATGATACAGGGTTTAGTGGAGCTATTTGGTTTTTATAAGCGACATTTATCATTTTACTGACCAAAGAGCACTTGCCAAGATCAACTTGTTTACAGTAAAACAGCATGTAATGTTTTTATTTAGCAACTAGCTGCTGTTTTTTAGAGCTGAACATTTAATAGGAAGAATTATGTTGATTTTCTTTAATAGTTAAGAGGAGATATTTGAGAAGAATGTGGGAAAAAGCCCCCTCACCCTAAAGATTAGATAGCAGAATAATCCTCAAAACTATTTTTCAAGAAAATATCAGGTATTATCTGATGAGAGCTTTCACTGATGTTAATAATCTAATACTGCCTGAAATTCTGGCTTGGGTATCAGTGAGCAGTCTGTGCACTGGTCTGATAATACAATGTTTACTTATTAAAAACAGGTCATTTTAATAAGTAAACTGCAAATTATATCTTCCCAGCAGTGTCAAGTACACCTGCAACCTGACAGTTGTTTTACTGCACAAGTAGCTGAAATCCACAGACGTATTCAAAAGTGAGTTTGCTCTTGTCTGTGAACTTTGGCCTCCGACTCATTTCATTCCTTTAGTGGGAGTAATAGTAAAACTTTTGACCTTTTGACACTTGCTTTCACACACAAAAGCACGCTCACAGTCTTAGAGGGACAACCTTGTTAATGTGTTAAGCAGAAAAACCTGATAACATTTAGATGAAAAGAATTTATTAACAGTAAAAGAGTGTGTTTACTTTTCTGTTTGTGCTCTGGCTTGTCAGTGAGGAAGATAAATTGTAGGCTATCCAAATGTTTATATTTTGTGGGAACTGTAAACCTTTTTGCATAAATTCCATGCAGCCCCATCAATCATAAAGGATCAGGCTGTCTGAATGAGACAAGGCTGCTCTGTGTAGCCTCTCTTTCAAGAGTCAGAGAGGCATTAAACTTTAAATTACTTATCTTGTTTTTAGCCAGCAGTAGCAAGTTTAGCAAGTATTCTTGCTTAAAGTTTGTGTTTCTTCCATACCAGAAATAAACCACCAGACTTTATTCACTCTTTTCTTACTTGAGCCTTTGCATTATTTGATATTAAAATGTATTATAAATCACATTATGCATACTCAGCTTTGCTCCCTCAGCTGTTTTCCTCCATTCTCTGCCTTCCATCCAGTCAAATTAACACATTCTGGTGTGTCACTGGACTGTGTGCATACCTTGGAGCTTCACGCACAGGGTCCTGCAGTTTGAACACAGTGTGCCACTGTGCTGTGTGGTATCCGACAGTCACAAACTGGCTGCTCTGTGTAAAGCAGCAGGCTGGAAGTCTGTGGTGCGCTCTTGTTGGTAACTTCCACTCATAGATTACAGGTTCCTCTTTCTCTGAAATATATTCAAACGAACCTTACAGTGCCTACCTTCAGCAGCTTTAATGTCATGCTTCAGAGCTTCTGCTGTCTGGTGTTTGGCTGAGATATTGTTTCTTACTTTTAAAAACCCTTCCCCCTTTTTTTCAATATATAGCATAGCTTTTTACTTAAAATATAAAACTAAAATTCAAAACAATAAAAAGAAATTATTAAGCATTTTAAATGTCATAATTTTGGTTTTTGGGCAGTTTATCTGACATAATAAATAATTATATGATGCTTTAAAAATATTGCTTAAGCTTAAGTTTTGTCTTTTTCTGGTTTTAAAGGCTGCATAACAGGAAAGTGTTGTAACTTTCTCAACTTACAGGCGTTTTTTTGCTGTTCCGATAACTTCCTTTACTCACCAAAAATATTTTGATACTTGGTGTCCTCATTGTCACTTTGTCACGTTTTACAGCTTGGTGTGTGTGTGTGTGTGTATATATATATATATATGAGAGAGAGAGAGAGAGAGATAAAATATTGTATTATATATCATCTTAGATAATATATATTATATGTTATTTTATTTATATACATATATTTATTTTTTTTAATGATTATTATTTTACATGTTTTGTAAATATAAACTTTAAAACATAAAAGGAAACCATGTCTTTACATTATTTTAGATAACCCTTTTATATTAAAAAAAGTGCTTTTGGCATCTCAATTTTTTTTTCTATTCACGACTAAACATTTATCTGACTTAGTTAAAAAATATGAAGAAAGATAATGTGTATCACTATTTAACCTGAAATGTGAAGATATGCCTCTTGGTTCATGTCACCCAGCTCTAACATGAATTATCACCGCTGAGTCATTGTCTAAATATCACTGCTGTAATTGTAATGATGACCAAGTGGGATTGAGTTGGAAAGGAAAACTCCCTCATTATCTGTGTTTAGCAAAACAACCAACTAGACCTTCATCTCTTTTCCTCTGTGTCTTTGCTGTGGCAGGATGCAACGGACCGGAGACAGTCCACTGAGATGTTACTGAGCGATGAGGATGGGTCAGAGAAGGACAACACGCCGGTGAGGCAGACAAGCTGTACACCAACCCCTGAAAACCAACGTAGCCGCAACGCCTGACATGGTCACGCCTTGCCTTCCCTCGTGATTCTCCTCCCCGGCATTTGCACCTTCCTGTGGTCAAATTAGAGTCATAGCAGCTGCAACAACCCTCTGTCAAGTCAACATGGCTACACCCTTCCTGTGGAAGCTGTCTTCTCAGAAGCTGGGCTTCTTTCTGGTCAGCTTTGGGTTTATCTGGGGCATGATGCTGCTACATTTCACCATCCAGCAGCGAGCCAGCCATGAGAACAGCGCTGTGCTGAGACAGCAGATCCTTGACCTCAGCAAGCGCTACATCAAAGCCCTGGCTGAGGAGAACCAAAGTGTCATGGATGGACCCTATGTGGGGACCATGACAGCTTACGGTGGGTAGCTAATTCTGTAGCTGCAGAACACGTAACACGGGGTTTGCAAACTGTGAGATTGGAGAGACGTTAGGCAGAGATGCTGCATGAAGTATAAAGGTGAAGACAACAACAGGATGTTAGTCATTGTGTTAATTTTGTTCCCCCTTCAACAGAGTCAGCAATTGGAAATAAGAAATTGGGTGTTAATAAGAGGACACGTAGGCAAGTGAATTTCTTTCTGAGAATGTCGTTATCTCAGATGTCCATCTTTTGCACGAGTCTTTGCGTTCATTTAGAAATCTACCTCTTATGACTCCAGAGCTTGCTTGAAAATAGGTACATTTTCAAGTTTTCATCAGTATCAGAATAATCCAACATTAGTTGTCTGTGCATCCACTTGTATACTGCAAACAGAAACACATCAAACAGCTAGTCTTCACTTTCGACTAAAGAAAATTGAGGGAAATATTTTCAATTTAATTTCTTTCTTTAAAAGCTGGAGAATTTGATGTGTTATTTCTCTTCTTTTTTTCCAGCAATGTATTTATTGGGCTTTTGGAAACAAAGCAAACATTGCAAACGTCTGTATATAAAACCAAAAAGAGATTGAACAAAAACAAAAAAGAAAAAAGAACTCCCCCACCCTTAATAACACAACCTTCTCAGTTTGTCGGTTTCTACAGCAACCACAGTGTTCTCATCTATCCAGTTGCATATACACATAAAAAAGAAAGCGTTATTTCCTTTCTGTCGTTAGCGGAGTAACTGTATTATTTATTGTTGTGTGTGCTATAACTTCTTTGATTTCTGTAAAATCCCCCAAAAGACAAAAAGGGTATTCTTTAATAGAGATATGTTTTTCTTTTGACTTCTCATTCAAATTGAATGAAATGGATCCATGTGTCTATATCTTAAGCAGATACAACACTGCCTTCATTTTAGAAAACTTTGTGTGAGAGATTTGACGCTGATAAAGCTGCACTGGAGCTTAATACTTTAATAACAGATCCAAAAGACCCATCAATAAGTTATTCATGCAATTAATAGACCTGTATAGCTCGATGGGAGGCTTTATTAGAAACCTGAGATTGGAATTGATTGTTTTCTAATGCCCAGAGAAACAACAGGATACAGTAAAGCTGCAGGAGATTAAATCAGCTCCCAGAGAACATAAAAGAGACGCTAAAGTGTTCAAAGACAGTGTAGCAGTTGTTGTGTAGCATTTGAGACTGTGAACAAGTCTTTCTTTTGTTGGCGCACCAGACTTCTCATGTTTGTTTAAAGGTAAACGAAAACTTGCTGGAAATGCCAACCTGCTCTTTAAAGCCCTGTCGTACTTAGACTGTTTTCAGGAGACTTTTTCTTTTTAACTGAACAGTTCTGCTTGAGCAGCTTGAAGGAAACAAAACCTCAACATCTGCGCCCCAATCAAAATCGCGTTCCTCTTTTTTCCATTTTGTTCAGAACCAAACTTAAATCCTTTAGGAGTCTATATAAATCTTTGAAGACAGCTCGATAGCTTATCTGACATGGTATTAATAACTAAGATCAGGTATAGCTATAATT
>JAQNCA010000021.1:11162615-11179939 GCA_029783725.1 Acanthurus tractus
CTATATAAATCTTTGAAGACAGCTCGATAGCTTATCTGACATGGTATTAATAACTAAGATCAGGTATAGCTATAATTCATCTTCCTCATTGATCATGTGATTCATTCAGAATCAGTGTGATCCAAGAGTTTCCTGGAAACACCGTCCTTCCCAGTTTGTTTTGTTTCTGTCTATGACAGATTGATTTTCACTGGATTGTCAGAGCTGCAGCACAGTCTGCTGACCTCTGTCCAATATCACATCAAAATCCGTTTTATGGCTTTGATCAGATAGGGAGAGAGCAGGATACTTTTGCTTCCTGTATTCACTCAGTTGGTCGATTATTTACCCTGATACGATTTGTAATGACGTTAAGAGGAAGCTGCGTTTCTCTCTCTGCTGTCCATAAATCACCCATGAAATCTTAATGCATCTAAATTGAATATTATGTTTCCTGAAAGGCCATTGTAGCTTAGTTGGAGTATTGCTTCATTAGTTAGGGTTGATTTAAACAGCATTGCTGTTAAAAAACTTTAAAAAAGTGTCAGTCAGCTTGTTCATAAATAGCCAAAATTAGCCAAAATGTTTAAAGCTTTCTTTCATTCTTTATTCTAAATGTTCTTTCAAGACCTTTCTAGTTTTTATGTTAAACTTCTTTCTTGTTTTAAACCCTTAGAAACATACAATTTCTGAGATGTTTATGAACTAAATTTGCATTTTGATGCTGTTGATTAATATTTAAGATATATTTCATTTCAGATTATACATCTTACTGAATCAAACTCAAATTTTACTCCTGGTCTTGTTTTACTGCTTTGAATCTTGTATCTGTGTCGTTGTATCTAAAAACTTAGCTGACCCAAATAGATCAAAGAGTCCTCAGTGTCTGCTCTAATCACAGTATGTGATAATTATCTCCTCCAGAAATATATAAGGAAAATCAGTATTATTATATTATTATCAACTTAACTTTATAACTTCTTCTTTTTTGTGTTGATTACAGTTTTATCCCTGTTTTCCTTCTAAAAAGAAAGTCTTTTTCAATGTAGAGAAAGGAAAATCTTCCTATAGGTCCATAATCCAAGAGAAAGCAGCGCTATTGGGACTAACCTGTCAGTGCTTTCATATAAAGATGCCAAATTAAAAATGTGGACTTTATTTAAAGGGATGCTGTAGTTTAGACTGTACTAAGAAAGAACAAGCAGATTGAAGGTTGATTGAAAGAAATAAAACTGTCTCCGTACCAGAAGTTAATCTGGGTGAAAACCAAGAATCCTAACCTCTTGACCTGTACTTTATAAACACCGGATCGGAACATGTGACTTGAGGCAGATTTGACCGCATTTTTAAGCCAAACACCAACAAAGTCAGATCACTTTTAAGGAAGTTAACTGGTATTGGTGCTAAAGTGTCAAGGAACATCTTATCTCAAGCTTATCTCAAGGTGCTGTCACACTATCTGTCTTTATGGTAAAGTAGGATGTGAAAAGGATATCACAGTTTCTTTCCTACCACTGAAACCGAGCCCTACTACAAGGCTACTACTAGTCACCTGACACACATAGTGCACATACACTTGACCTGGTCCTGTTTCTCCAAGCCGAGATCAGAATTCAGAGGAATTCAGCTGCTCATGGTGAGGTCGGGGTGTGGTGTAAGCTTATATTGCCGGTCTAATCCCCTCAGTCCTCTCTAGGGAAGGAGGTCATTGTGTGCTCCCTCTGCCTCTGTCTACTCTTTGTTATATTATGACGGTAAGATATGGAGACCACTGCAGGACTGGGTTGAGGCTTACCTTACAGATGACAATAAACAATAGGGATCACTGATTGATGCTTCGGGCTTACGTTCCCCTGTAATCACTTCTTTTTAAAGCCTTTGGGCTTAATGAAAAAACCTCAGCTCATTGGGTGCTCAGATTATTATCTAATATGACATTATTATTTATAGTGAAGTGAAGTTCAGCGTGTTTATCGCTCGAGGATTTGTTTTGCAACTGCATCACCCTGGTAAGAAATATTGAGACAGGCAGAAATGTGTCCCTAGGTGTGCTATTACTCATCTGGTTACCTGGCAGCACTATTAGTGCACATAAGGACAAGAGGGAGCATTATTTACGGTGCCATGGTTGCCTTTCTAACACACTTGCTAATGAAGGTTTCCAAATCAAAGCCTGAAATATAATTATTTTAAAACTAGAGAACATTTTTTTGCTTTTCGTGTCATTGTCGGTTACTTTTATCTTTTGCTGTCTTGGTTTGATTTGAGATTATAACAGAAAATTTAAAATAATAAACATCCAACACTTGACAGTATATTAGTACGATGGGATTTGTACAGATATAAGGAGCCAAAAATCAACATAAGTAGTGCTGTTGTATAGCATCCAATGTCCAATAAAAACATGAAGCCCAATTTAACCTTCAGCCAAGACAATTTGGCAGCAATTATTAAAATATTAGATTTCCACTTTGTGACCAAGACCTATTTTGCCAATGATATAATATCTTATGTTCAAAATTATATGGAGGTATCAGAACCATCAGTAAATGACCAAAGAGCTGTTATTACCGGGACAACCACGGATGATAATTGGATGGTCATTCTGGGAAACAGCCTCACATCTGCAAAAATGTCAGAGAAAATTTTCAAGAAGGGGTTTTATTAATAAACTGACCACAAAGCCTGAATCGAAATTGTTTCATTATTGCCTTAATGGTCATAGGATAAAAAATGATCTGCTTAAATTCTCATCATTGCTGGTTGATATGAAATGCATGCTGGAATTTTTGGCACCCACACAAGTCAGTGTGATTCAATGGAAAAAAGACAACAAAAACACTTTCAGTCCGGAGTAAACTGGCTCCATGTGGCCTTTGAATTGGAACAGGACACGAGCTGTGACTGAAGAAGTAAAACCAGTCTGCAAGAAAAACAAGTAAAACAAGAGCAGAGGTTAAAAAAACCCACTGTGTCATACCTGAAGTTTTTCTTGCATGATTGATGGATTTGTTCCCTTTTGAAAACACGCTGTAGTGTTACATCATAAGTTGCAAGAAAGAAATAGATGATAATGTTGCTAAAGTGTGTTTAGAAAGCATGTTGCTGAGTTATTAAACCAAGCCTGGTGAATTTCTCTGATGTGCAGCCTGAAGTCAGTGGGCACAGGCCAAGTGCCAGAGGTGATCAGAGGGGGGCATTAACTCCGGGCTCACCCATTTTTTTCTAATTACGTTCAGCCGAATAGCTTGGCAATGCTGCCGCTCCGAAGCTTTCCGTTTGGTTTCTTCCCGATTCTCACCGCGCTGCTCCCTTTGCATCTGCTTCTTCCAGCGAAATTGCACGCCCAACTCCGACAAATGCCCTGGCATTTCTTCTCACATGAATCAGGCCGGTGTGCTCTGCCAGACCTCGTTATGCCCTTGCCAATCTCTCTTACGTGATCAAAGCTGGCGTGTCAAATGCATCACGGCGAGGGAAAATGTGGCGCTTGTATGCGATAGACAAGCTGCAATTATCTCCATCTGAGGAAAGCAAGCATGATGCACTCAGGATCGATTCTGTACACATAGAAGCCATCGCTTTGATAAAATAATACAGTCTGAGTTTTTACGATTACCACAGAGCTCTTTGCTGTAGACAAATGGCAGGATGCTGATCGTAAAATATTGTTGTTGCATTGTTTGCATCAGCTTCAACAGCTTGAAACAACTTCACATTTCTCTATAAATGTCATAGCTGTCATCGCTGCAGGCTGCAGTATCAGACAAAATACCACGATAAATAAGGCTAAAAGAATAAAAATACCATGCCTTAACATTTTCAGTGTTCGCACAATCGGTCTCATTACTGGTTGGCATCCCTGCTCACTGGTTAACCATTAGCTGCGTCCAATGCAAACATACTTGTGGACAAAAAAATACCCACAGAAATATGAAGACCTATTTAAATGAGCCTCAGGATGACTTTGTGAATCCAAGGATTTGTTGGAGTGGAGCACAAAGAGTCCCGGTTGTACATTTTCAGTCCAACTGTAGTTGCGTAAGATTCATGCATGTACACACTGTAATGATTCACTGGGTGATAATGAAAGAACTGGAAGCCTTTTCATTGTCAGAATGAAACGCTCAGTTAATCAGATACAGATGAAATAATCTAATTAACTCTCCTATGCTTACTTCAGGAACAATCTATGCTGATGTTGTACGAGACTTAAACCCACTGGTGTATGCTTTTCATCTCTTACACCACACATTTCATATATTTCAACTCAGTCTCATCAGTCCACATGAAAATTGCACAACTTCAAACTTTTAAATCGTGTGCAGTGCATAAACCAAACTCTAACTTTGCTTAGAAGTGATGCACCAATCTTTCCTAAAATATCCTTAGTGAGGTGACTTTCATCTTCATGGTGAAAAATTTTAAACCTTGGTAAAAGTGTGAAATGCTTAAAATAAGTAGGTTAAGTAACATATTGTCATATTTTCAGCGTACATTTATTTTAATAACCATCTGAGTGTTTTGAAGTCTGCAAATTGTGTAAATATCAGGCAGCAAAACACACTGAAGTCAAGATATTTCTTCCCATCTGGATATGTTTTGGATGGCTTGAATCATGTTTATGATTTGGGAATCTGGACACTAGCAAGCTAGTAAGAGAGACATAGATGAGGTAGAATTACTACATCTTCTTTCAGTTATGTCATGTTTTTGGTTTGAGAATTAAAAGCCATGATTCAATTTTATACTCGCAGACTTGAAGAAGACTCTTGCGGTGCTGTTGGATAACATCATGCTGAGGCTGGGCAAGCTCGAGTCCAAAGTGGAAAACATCTACAACGGCACAGGGGGCAACCTCACCAATGGCACCAGCACCGCCACACCCAGCGCCACAAACCCTGAAAAAGTAAACGTGGCAGGTATGTTTTACCATTTTTATTTGCTTTTGCTGTTGATAATTATGGAGTGTTTGTGTGCATGTTGTGAGGATTTGTACAAAGTCTGGATTTCTTAACATCTTCAGACAGAAATCTTGTTCCAGAGGATTGAAGCTCTCCTGACTCATCCTCTAGGATGAAGTTACAGAGCCGTTTTTACTATAAACTGTGACTCATGCATGGGCAATTTTTGACAGTTTTCTCCTTCAGAGAAACCTTGTTATTCACAGTATGAAAATGCACAGTAAGCAGTAGCTGTGACATGTTAATGAAATGACAGTAAGCTGATTGGGGCTGTTTTTCTACGACCTTTGCTTCGTGTTTTGAAATATTCCAATGGTGAAAAAAAACATTCCTGAGGCTTACAACCAGCTAAAGCCTGGCAGTTTTTGCACAGTGCACACCAGGCACTTTGTAGGACTCGACCACATCCTTGGACATAATTCAAATAAGGCCTTCGTTCACGCTGCATGACTCTTTTATAAGTTTTCATTGATTTTCCTGCCAGCTTTTAGATGATGAATTCAGCCCAGTTGAGAGAGCGAAGTGTTGGTTTTTCTGGGATCCTGGGACTTGCCCTCGGTTGTTTGCGCGGCATTAAACAGTGAGAATGTCGAGTTTGTGCTCTGAAGCTCTATATGTAGACTTAGATTAGGCTGATTAAGTCGTACAAAGTCACATTTGAAGGGATTCATTCCTTATGACAGCTGCTGCACTGCTATTGATTATCCAGTGTTGAAACTGCCTTTGCAACTTTTTTCCTTTTATAAAAGACATAAGAAAGGATTAAGTGAGCATAATTAAGTCTTACATAACTGATCGTTATCAAGACAGTTAAAGTCAAAGACAAATCCTCTGAATATAGTAATGACTCGTTATGAAAATCAGACTTCCCAGTTTCAACTGAAGCCTTTTTCAGTTACTAGCAAACCAAAAAGGCCACATCCTTTCACATGATCTGTTACATCTGTGCCTACTTTATGTCACTTTTTATCTGAGTGATGCTCTTATAATCGTTTCAAAGCTTTGGTCTTTTATGCTACGTTGAAGAATTTGTTTTCATAATTCCTTAAAAAACAAATTAAACAGTGCTATTAAAACAAGGCAAGACTGTCAGTAAATCTAGAGGTTGATCAACTGGATTCTGATAGACTGTCAGAAATTTCACTCTGATTATCTGTTAATCATTTTACTAAGAAAAAATTGTTTAAAACTTCTAAGAAGTGAGTTTTGCTAGTTTTCTTGGTCCTCTATTATAGTGAACTGGATATTTTTAAGTTTTTTCACTATACATTAGACTAAACAGATCATAAAAGGCTTAGAAATTTGATCAGAATTTGTTTGTTGTTATTTATTTTCTTTTTAGGTGTTATAGATTTCCAGATTTTTTTTATACTGATATTTTATGGGCATTATGGTATGACACTAGATATCCTCTTAAACTACTGGTCGCTGATAGCTGGATGCAATATTGACCAATAAAGCAATCATGATTTTCTCATCTATGAGATCTGTCAGTCAGCCTTATTTTATAAACCAAATGATTGACCAGTATTTAGAACCTGATAATTAATAGTATTGTGCAATTGAGTTCTTTGAAAATACATTGAAATTAAGCCACTAAGGTAAAATCAAAAGTTCATATCTATTATAAAAGCTGATGGATTTTGGCTGCTCAATCTTCTCAGGAAGTGTGAGCAAGTGTCCACACAGTGCGGTTTGTTCTCTGTCTGGTCTCAGTTGGTTTGTTGAAGGCACAAGAGACCAGACATTTATCTGAAAAACAATTGTGAAGGCACTCTTGACTTTAAGCTCCTTTGTTGCGGACCTGAACCGGTGACACATGTCAATAGACCTACAGTGCCCTTTTCCCTTAAAACTTCCGGCAGTACCCCTGGGAGACAACATTTGGATCTTGAATGCAGGTCAGGTTGACAAAGCGGCAACCACATCGCTCTTGGCAATGAACTAAAGGCCCCAGCAATCCAGGGCCTCTATTGGAGCTTGTCTCCTGTCTTGGAGTGGGTGGCACACAGCGTCGTTGCCAGCTCCACCACTGCTCCTCCTGACTGAAGGCAATTACATAGATAAGAATCGGGACAGTGAGGGGAACACGCCTGGCTTTCAGAGAGCCTCCTATCAAGATGGAGCTGAGCAGCAGCCCAGGGACTACACAGTTTTTACCTCAGTTGTATATATTTTCTCAGCCAAGGACTCTGGCATGTTTAACTGCTGCAAAGAAGGAGGATGCAGTGAGATTTAGAGAGTGCCAGTAAATATTCAAAGAGCAAAAAAAAGGCATGGAAAATGTGCAAACAGATATGGCCTTTATGTTTGTTTCATGTATTAAATAGTGGAAAGTGACTGCCTCCTCATTTCTCTGCACAGATCTGATGTTTGATCTCAGGCTATTTTTCATCTGTTTAAGCGTCAGTGGATGTGAAAGTCTCATGCCTCATGTACATAATGATTAATTTTTCTGTTTCTTTCACACTGCATTTTCTTTTAATTGATCTAACAACCTTTGCAAAAGATAAATATTGTGGGATTTTAGTGTTTTGTTTTTTTTTTACAAAAATGCTGTTTTCACTCTGTTTTTTTTTTAATGCACAGACTGAAAATGCACATAAAAGCGGGGCTCAAGGCCGTTTTTTAGACAAACACAGCAACCGCTCTGCTCTAAAATCCATTTTTTCCAATCACTTGTGCTTCTCTACAACGGATTGTGGCTGCGTCAAGCGAAACAGCGCTCACAGCCCAGAGTTCAAGGTTGATTATTTTGCGCGCAGCAGTGCTGTGACAGCGTTAAGTTGATTGTGTACGAAAGGGTAACTGTAGAGTACAACCACTTTTTGAAGGTCAACACTGTCACAACTGTACGTGACGGGGAAACGATACTGAAACTTCCAAACATTTTTATTTTTTCCAGCTAAGTGACTTATTGGAAGCATATGCTTCGTCATTTCCCTTGAGTAATTGTTTTAATTAGGAAAATTATCTGACAGAAACTCCCAAACACACAGAGGAGTTTGCATTCAGCACATGCAGTGTGAGGGGATGAGACGGTATCATTTTATACTCTCTGTCTGAAGACATGCACTGTATTTTGTAGATACACTGCTCTATGTCTCTCCTTCTCCAAAATCTCACATTGCACAAGTAAATTAAGGTTTTTTTAGGAAGAAAAAACATTAATAAATAATCAAAAATTTTTAGGGATCATCCATAAGTTTCTGATTTGCTTACAATGTTAAAGCTGTAAAAATCAGATTCTATTTCAGACAAGAATTTTACTTTTTTGTAGCCCTAGGATTATAAATTTTGATGGGACCCGAAAGCCAGAGCTGGTTCTAAAACTGTTTGCCTCCAGGCTCATCAGATTGCTTATATAGGTGTCAGTGTCAGTTATCCATGTCAGCGTGTTTTTCTGACAGCTGTGCATTGCAAAGCGAAGAAGTCGAGCTCATACATCTCTGCTGCTGAAAAAAGCGAGACGAGAGAGAGTGATGCCGAAGAGAAAGAAATGAAATTAAGAATTTAACACTCCGCACACACAAGCGTGCCACTGCCTCCCAACCGGGCATCACATCAGTTACAGAGGGTGAATATCATATGCTTTCATAACATATGCGTCACGCAGGCAGGCATAGCTTAGCTGCTGCACACTCTCATTACTTTACAGTCATGCTCAATTGGCGCCTTGAAGAAGAAATATATGGTATTTACAGGCCGTGATTTTTTCTTTTTGCTGCACCTCCAGCTCTGCCTGCACACAGGAATGGCTTCGTTCCTGTGTGCTGTTACATTTAGCTAGGAACAACAGACACAAAAGCCCCTTACAGGATCAAAACAAGCCAATCTGGCCTTGGTTGCTGCTCAGCGGGAGGCAGATGGGACTCGGTCCAACAGCAGTCTGCGATGCCTTGTCTTGCCATGTCTCGCTGATGTGGCTAATCAACCTCCCCAGCAGTGTTTCATCTGTGGGCCGGCCCGTGGCGTGGAAATGTAATCTCCTCCTACACACACACACAAACACCCAGGCGTAGAGACAGATGTAATGAATGGTCAGGTGGTGATTTGCAGCCACATCACTGACACTTCACTTCCCTATTCTCCCATTTTGATCCCTCTGTGATGTATTTCTCCCCTTGTGAGTTCATTGCTTAATGTTATCAGTGTCTGTTACGTCTCAACCGTGTTTTCAGTAACATTTGGCTGATTTGTAGCATCTGACACTCTTTGATTTCTCAGAAAACAGACCGGTGCTTTTATGGCTCACACGTCTTTGGCTGCTTTGTCTCTTTTATCTATTCATATGCCTGCATGTCTGTTTGCAGTGAGAGATAAGATCCGGGATCTCAGTGTCAGCAAATAAAAGTAGAGGGAGGTGGTCTCTGGTTGACTTTGCATGTGTACGGTGACATCATGACACAGTTAATCCCTGCATTTTATTTCCGTTTTGTACATTTTACTGGTGTCTTTGCAGTCTTCAACCTATAGGAGCGTAAGATTTCATTGTCCCACTCGATCACTGAAAACCAGGAAAAATTCACTGCAAAATCACAGGGTAGTTACCATTTTAATGTGAACGTATCTTGGGAAACTTGTTGATTTAGGGAACAGGCTGTGGTCTCCATTATGTTCTGAAAGCCTCGTTTACTTCCCCACTGTACAGATCAATACTAATAAAACACACACAAACATACTCGCTGCAAATAAGTTGCCAAGAGATGTAATGTCATGAATATTAACACTAATAACTCAACAGTTTAATGTAAGTTTTTGCAGCAACATTATTGAAAGCTGAATAAGAATCATTACTTCAGTAGCAGCAGTGATTTTAGATTTAATGTTTAATTTCCACCAAAATTAGAAGAATTACTCATATCCATTCAAGTTTTATTGAGATTAAAGTTGTAATCCTGGAGCTTTATGGTGGTGGTTGATTTGGCCAGGTCAGGTGTTGACTGTGACTGCTTGACAATAAAACACACCCCATGTATCACAAGTAATTCAGTAGCAATAAGTGTTATCTTTGGGTCACAAGGGACTTGATAAAGATAAAATACTTCCATCAGTTCCTGTAGATCCCTTGTGTGTGAGAGGGCAGTTTGAGTCCAGTGTGGGAATGATGGACCTGGTAACTAACAATAACAGAAACAGTAACCACTCAGAGTATCAAAAATGGGGTTCGATTTCTTTAAAATATGAAGCAGATCATTCGAGAGCCTGTAATTTGAGCAACCAGAACTGAGTTTTGTTGCCTTTGATGTGCAGATGTGAGAGGGAGGAAGTGTTTTTCAGCTCCGGAGCCTCCACACCTTGTGAGAGCTTGACATGACACAATAAAAGAGGACTGAGCCCCTCCAGGACTTTCCAAGAGACAAGCAGAGACAAGCTCTTTCGTTTGCGACTGTCAGAGTGTGTGTGCATACTGTCTTTTTGCACAAGAGATCTGTTGCAGTAAAGCTAATAATTTGCAAGTTTGAATTTGTGCTTGTACCTTGAGTTGTGTTATTTTGGGTCCCTGGAGACCCCTCCCTTATGGAGTGCATCAGATCTTCTCATGAATATGTGTGCTGTGTAAACAAATGGCAACAAAGTGCAGACAGGTTTGCTCTCATTAAATTTCAGGGCTTGACACTGTGTTGAGCTGCAATGAGGCGTTGTTGACAGGCGTCATGAAAGTTAACATGTTAATACATAAATCCTGGAGGTAAAAGAAGCATTCCGCCAAACCCCAAAAAATGCTAGCACAAGAATTTGAATACATAAAACACATGTTTACTACACAGTAAAAGGCGACTGAAAGGCGAACTCAGAGTACAGACTATTTCTAGCAGCACCCTGCTTCTCATTTATAGAGCTGATGCCAGAAATACCAGTATGATTGCAGCCACAACTGGAAAAAGAGCAGATTTACAGACTGAAGGTGTCTAAATGATTTCAGATGTTGGTCACAATGCTCAATCACTGTGAGTTAAATCGAAACCTTTGTTTGGCAACAGTGGGAATAAAAAAAGAAAACAAGCTGGTTAAGACTATCTACCAGTGTACTTCCTGTCATATTCATATATAGAAGAGTGTGCCACTTTGATTGGCACTTATTTCAGTACATCGCTGCTCTACATCAGTTACTGGAAGTCAGCTTTTTTTCTAAGAGGTTTGTTTTCCCTGTCAGTTGAAAGAATATTAGTCCACAGAGCAATTTTCATGTTTTATCATAATTTATCTAAATATCTGAAGCAAATTTCACTGACCCGCCATTGAAGGCAGAAATGTAGTAAAAATGTGCAGTTTAACTAAAAATTTAATGCATCACTGCAAGTTTTTTCTCACAATAGTGCACAACCCCACAACAGTATCTGCCTTTAGCCTGAGATAATCTGAAATTTTTGCATCACCTGATCAACTTTTCTGATTGATTGGCCTTTGTGGAGACCACCAGTTAACCTGTTCGCAATGAGTATTGGCAAGTAACGGTTTGCAACCAGTAAATCAGAGCTTTCTTTTAAGTATTCCAAGTAAGGATTCATTTTAAGTTTTATTTCTTTTTTACATAGCTATGATACGAGGATTGTCATCTGCAAAGAGCTGAAATAGCTCATGTTACATGCCGTCTTTTAAAACATAGTGATATTTGAAGGTCTCTCTTTGTTCATTACTGGACTGAACACCTCATTTGTTTCTTTGCATGTGAAATGAAGATTATTGGCATTGATACTGGAGGGTTTTTCACACTAAACAAAGGGTCAGAGCTCGCTGCAGCATTACAATCATCTGTGAAATCGATTCGAATCGGTCAAATCACAGGTGACTTGAGATCATTCAGGGAAATCACACACACATAGTCACACACTGGAGCCCTTCTCAACCGCATCCACACACACAAACACACACATTCTTTCTTCTTCCTCTTCATTCCCCATAGGCAGGCTCGAGTCTCCTAAGGTTGTGGCTTATTGAGGAGGCAGGGGTGGGACGAAAGAAACATCTGGGCCTAATACACAATTGTCCAGGACACGTGTGCCTCATTTTTTCATCATCTCACCCTCAACTAATGTTTTCCTTCACTCTCAAGCTCAGTTCAGTGACTGTTTTGTAGAAACTCTATTGAAATAGCAGTGCCGTGGGGTGTGTGTAGGGCATGGAAAGTTGAGGGTTTTACATCAGAGCTGTGGTGAGAACCCCAGAATGTGAATCCAAAGTATTGCCAAAGTAAAGGAAATAAGATTATGTGCCATTGTTTTTCCCCATGCACTCTCTCTCAATGTATTCAGTGCCTCCCTTCTCTGTCCTTGCTGTCTGCGTTCTGCATGGCTCTGCATCTCTTTTTATGTTTCACTCCAACTCCCTCTGCATCCTCTTTCCTTCATTGTTTTCTCTCTTTCTCTGCCATTATTGGTTGTGCTGGTTAAAGCCGTGGCCCCTGTCCTGCTGGAATATAATCAGCATCGCCTCATTCTTGTATGATCTTTTATCCCATGTGTTGTGTTTTTCTTTCTCTCTTTTTTTTTTATTGAAATGTAATCCCAAACACTCCCACATATGAATATGGTACACACAAACACCCTCAGCATCTCCAGCTTCATGTTATATTCACTGCAGATATTTTTTTTCCCCCAGGCAAGAGCGGCAGCCTCCAAGTCGGAGGATAGAGTAGCACATGCAGGGACATAAAGTGAGAGTAAAATGCAGAAATGCACACACTGACTGACAAGTGTATAGTATCACACACCTGTTCACAAATGTGTCATGGACCTGCACTGCATTCACACTTCACAGGAAGCTAAAGATCAAGAGTGAGATAATAGTCTTGGTTCCGCATAATGCAGCTCTGTGACTGTTGGGTTGCTTCACTAATCACAACCCACAGAATTTTTTCAGCTCTCTTGCAACGCCAGGGAGTTAAACTGAAGCAGACTGAGCATTTACCTCTCTCACTGTTTACAGGAAATGCACATGTGACTGAGACAATTTTCCCAATTAAACCTTTTCCTCTGAAACCTGCACATACTTGTTCTCAGTTTCTTCTAAAGCTCCTTTCATCACAAGAGCAAGTTCTTTGGTAAAACAACACCCAGAGTTTGGTGTGTCTCATGTCTTAAACCCACATTTGTCACAAAACAGAGGAACATTAGTCATAGCTCTGCAATGGGGAGAGCTAATAAAGGTTTTATTGGGGCCTAATGTCCTGGATGCAAACTTTGAATTCCTCTCTTGGATATTTTCAGAGAGAACAGTGGGCTCATCAGATTGCATCAAGCACAAAAGAGGGATTGATTACAGCCAGACAACAGACGTTGTGCTCTTTGCTGCAGCGGAAGAGAGAGAAAGAGGAAGCTTAACGTGGGCCGGAGAGCCGGGTTTCATGGGGAATTTTGGATTCCTTTTTTTTTTTTTTTATTATTTGCCTCTAGGACTTCACTGTGGAACGCTTGTGTGGACCAGAGGCAGTGCAAGACATGTGTTTTGACCAGCTCCAAACACGTGCCCCTCACGCCGGGAAGCCCCTTAAATGTGTGTGTTAGACCGCTCTTAGCCTTCAGGTAGCAGGGCCCCCGCATGTTTTTTTATGAGGAGGGGAGGGTAACCTGGTTATCTGAGGTTTAAAGGTTTCATTTGGTTTTACAATGAAATTTCGTCATTCAGTTATGCAATGCAAGAGGAACAGTTGAGCAGAAATGATGTTGTTTGTTGGTTCATGAGATACTTTCATGTTCTTTCACTCAGAAAAGGGGATGCAAGTGACAAGAATTTTTTTTTAAGGGCATGAGAAAAATGCTCATCCAGGTCAGAACAAAACTCTTCATTTGGGAATTGTATGACAAAAGGAGATTAGTTGGTCAACAAGTGATCTTTGGGATTAACTCAGGCTTTAATCTTACATGTTCTGGAGTTATGGCCCCAGAATTTCCCTTAGTATCATCATGTATCATCAGTTTGCCAGAATGTAAACAAATCCCAGCTAAAAGTCAGGGCTCTAGACTCTATGGCAGCATTATATTTCTTGGTTTACATCCCCCTGTAGGGAGATACTTAAAAATCAACTCAGTGAAAAAAATGTAGTCATCGTTCCCACGAAGCTCACAATGATATGACTAAGAGAGCTACAGATATTTTTACACATCAGTAAAATCACTTACTGTTATTATTATGTCAGTGATAGAAAAAACAGATCTTTTTCACTGCCAGCAGTTTCCACAAGGACTTCAGCTGCATTAGTGAATGAAAGTAATCTGCTGATTCTTTTCCCCCATGTTTTATCCCATCTTTGATATCCATCATGTGAAACGCATTATGTGCCTTATTGTGTTACTCGTATTCCCAGTTTTTCCTCAAATAATTCTGCATTTGATGTCTGCTTTTTATCTGATGTTGCCAAACTCATCCAACTATTTCTTATTCTGTAATGTGATTTTTCTGTCCACCTGAACAGCTGTTGATATTCAGTCATCTGCCAGACTGATTCCTGTTAAATTGATAAGCAGCCCGACTTACACACACACAAATACACCTTCTGCTCTTTCTCTGCATCTAAAATTAGTGTTTCTAAGCCAGTGGATCAGATGACATGAAGAGGAGGAAAGCTGCACTTTTCACCCCTGAGTTTTTCCTTTTTTCGTTTGTTTTAAAACATGCTTGTTTGTTGATGAGGCGTTTCTGTTGAGAAAACTGTATTATTGAGAAATTGGAGCAAAATTGTCACAAATTCTCATTGCTTTCCTCTCGAACGCCAGTAGATTAAACAATATCACACTCATTTAGTTTCCACTGACCAAACCGAAGCTAGACTCCTGGCAGATTTTGATGTTATTTGATGGAAGGTTTTTGGTTTATTGTTCTTGAAAATGAAATCAGTGTGTGAGAGAGAAACAGGGGGAAAAACACACAAGAGAAAGAATAACATATACCAGATGTCCCCAATCTAATTCTGGAGTTGTCAAAAGTCCGATTACCTCATGGACTTGGTTAAACCCACACATGAAGAGAGAGGAAAAGTAACCCTCTGTGTGAGTGTATGTGAGTGTATGTGAGTGTGTGTGTGTGTGTGTGTGTGTGTGTGTGTGTGTGTGTGTGTGTGGTGTCACTTATTGTCCAGATATAACTGCTATTTAAGGGCTATCAGATGGCCGACACTGTGTTGTATGGTGACCTCAGTGCTGTGAGAAGCCCTCGGACGTCTTACGCAACTCCGAATGATCTCATCTGTTTTCTGCCTCTGGTTCTCTGTCCTCTTCAAGTTGCTTCTCAATGCATATTTTACCTTATTATTCTCACTTTTATATGCTGTTCATCCTACTGTTAAATTAGTTATTTCACATTGGTGTCTTGTTTCAATGAGTTTCAAATGAACCTCATTGGTATCTGTTTGTAGTTAGTTGTTTTGCTATACAAGCTCTTGTTGGAATACTACTTGGAGGTTTTTATTTTAGCTGTGTTTACTGTCGATGTTTATCTTCCTTGGTTTCTTCATTTAGGTGTTTGCTAGACATCTGTGTGGTTTGGTGGTTTTCTGCTGCTAAAGCTCTTGTCATCCTGTTCAGTTTCACGCTATGTTTCTCTCGGTGAATGTGCAGCTGCCTCTGTGGTTGCTGCTCTGCAAGGGCATGTAAGTTAACCGTCGCTCGCTAAACCTTTATTCAGAAGGAGCTAGTGATGAAACGAGTACCTGCCTCAGCTGAGAATGGATACGATGTTAAAAAAAGGTCAGGTTAAGGGTTTGGCGGGATTAATATTAATCCTTGTTGGGGGTGAAACCACAAGGAATCTGCCTCCCTTTGAAACATCAGCACCTCTGCTGTGTTTGATTATAAAGGGGGCTATATTTAGCCGCTCCTTGGCAGTAGCTTCTTCTGCTTGATTAAGGCTAGGAGAAGATTTTCCTGGTGGCTTTGGCACTCGTCGGCTGACTGGCTGAATGACAGTGTGAATGACAGGCTGCCTGGTTGGTTGGTTGGTTGGTTGGCTGGCAGACAGACTGGCTGGATGACTTGGCATCTGAATGATAAGACAACTCTGCACCCTGCACTTTGTGGCTCTTGCGAGCTGCACAACACAGCCACAGACGCACAAAGGCAGCCTTCTTTAGGCAGCACTGTCAATAACTGAAATCATCACAGTGTCGTTTACAGAAAAACAGAGGACACACAGGTACAATTAAAACAGGGACCAAAAAAGAAACAGATTGGACAATAACTGACAGATTATGAATAATGTGTTGACTGCAAACACAGGACAAGGAAACAAGCTTGGGGCGTGCCTGAAATTTCTCTTTTTCAATTGTTCAGTGTCTTTTTTGCATGCAGCATTGAACATGTCTGTCATTCAGCATTACATTCCTTTCTTTAAGCGTCTGCAAAAGTCAGTCAGAAGTTCCACTTCAATTTACCTTCTTGTTGATTAGATGTAATCTGTTTAAATGTCAGAGATCCATCATAAACATCAACCGTGGCTAAAACTGAGAGGCTGCATTCTGTTTTGTGCTACGCCCTTTGACAAAGACAGATGACAGATTAAAGAGTGTTTACCTTCAGATCACAGTTAACTTTGACATACAGGATTTCATACCAACGACAGTCAGTCAATAGATGCAGTGAAAGCGTTTTTCACATTCAGACACTAAATTCTCACCTTTAAATCTGGTGAAATGCTCACGTTTTTGGTGTGGTAAAGGAGGGCTGTGCTGCAACACGAGAAGGCTGAGGTGGAAATAAACAGAGAAAGAATTTGAATTCGAACTGCTCTATTTTAGCTGACCATTTCACATGGCAGGGTCGGCCTTGATACCCATCTTTAGAATCTGACTTCTAGACAAAGGGTTTATTTCTATCGTCATGCTATCTAATCTTGTTTCACAGCCTGACAGGGGAGCTGCTGCTCAGCTCTGATTGCTCCACTGATCCTTATTAAAGTGATTAAGATATACTGCTGATATTTTGTGCATAAAAATCTCTGGCAGCATTAGCTGTTGGCTCAGTACTCTGCTGAAACGTGCAGGGCTAGAAAATGATGTGTGCAGGCAGCTAACGCTAGATTGTTCATTGATAAGACAACACTATGTGAAAATCATAAAGATGTGATCCTCGACACTTTTTCAAGCTTTAAGATGATGCAAAGGAACATTCCCCTCTGCAACAAACCATCATGACATGATGTGTTACATGTAACAGCCAACAGTTCATTTTTATCGCTTGGCAAACCCACAAAATTAACTAACTACAGATGGTGGTAGTCTTTTAAAAAAATGTTATGCTATGGCTCAGACCCCTTTCACAACCGTACATGGAGTCCATATCCACTCCTCTGATAGTGACTAAATCGGTAGATGGAAAATAGTTGGTAGCTTTCCATCTAACTGGTGATGTTTTTAGTCACAGAACTATGTCGCCTGTCATCGTCACT